>JAFISE010000018.1:0-294774 GCA_022560025.1 Stagonosporopsis chrysanthemi
CGTTAGAGGCACGCCTAGAATCAGCGCAGCGAGCTTGTTTGGATGGTGTGATTTTTAGGGCTCCTAGAAGGGTAACCCAAAAATCAAAAGATTGGTGTTCGGTGTATTTGATGATGGGGTTCCAACTCCGGCTGCCACACTTCCCCATGCCACTTCTATACTCTCAAAAGTGTACAAACAGATTGCAGGTCTAACTTGATGAGATTCTTCTTTTCGAGCCGTCAGCAAAGGACAAAACAGCATATGAAACAGCGGGAATCTGTTAATGGTAACCTACCTAACGACAAATTCGCCGATACGTTACTTGCTGATTAAAATAACAACAAGTCCTGCTGTCTTCTGGGTGGGCTGCTTCAACTGTATCTAGGATTACTGTGTTATATTGCCGCATATAGTCTGCTGATGGCCAAGGCAGATGTGCGATCATTCGTCTGTGATCTGGCACGGCATGTCGATTTCCAGCGACCGCTGTCGCTATAGCTAGTTTTGTTTGCTAATCATAGACTATGCTGATAAGGCCTGGTTTGAAAGACTGCCTGCTGTTTCCAAGACGTGTCATACTCGTAATCGACATTTAATAAGCACGAGAGTCTATACAGTTTCAAAGTAGCATAGGTCAGATCTCGATCTTGGTCATCGATAGCACGCTAAATATCGGTGTGAAGATACCTAAGGTAGCGAGATAGTATAGCATCTACCCGAGATTTGCAGTGGTCAATAATTGGGTACTGCCTTGTTTTGTCGAATTGCTAGAAGCTCTGGTGGGTGGTAGTTGGTCCTCTCGGCTAGAAACTCCGAGCGTCCTGTCGTGTTGGCCCCTATCTAATCCTGCCGCGCGTTCGGGACATGTTCAGGATACAAGGCACGAACCCTTAGGTCTCTAAATCCTGCGGGTTGATCTGGCTTTCCCCTCAACTGGAAATCTTCAAATTTTTGTATCAGTGCAATATCCCATCCGGATAGAGAGTCTTTGCATGAGTACAACTCGGACGTAGGAGCTTGACCCATACATTCAGCGGCAGCTTCTTCACGATCATATGAGGCCTGTCTTCGCCATTCGACATCCGGCCCCATGATGAATTCGTAGATAATTTGCTCAGCGTCTGTTTCGGTATGAAGGTACGCATTGTCGATGTCCATTTACCTGTTGTGTTTGTGTTCTCATCGCGCGACTCGACTGCTGTTCAAGAAAAAGTCTACGTGCGTCCAATTCATGATGATCGTCGGATCCCGAAAGATCTTTCGAAGAGCGTGTCGAGATGGCGGGGCAACATCGGTATAGCGATGCGCCGCCTAGCCTCGTTACAGCACCGAGAGTAATCGTTAGGCTAGGTATTTCAAGGTTGCAATGTAACCACAGCTAATCATAGACCGCTTCTATGAAGAGGACACCTGTAAGTAGCGTGTGCGCATTACACTCTGCGCAAGACTCGTGCGGTCGCGGTACGGGCATGATCAGGTTTCGATGGAGCCAACAGGGTACCGTCGAAGAGCCTGCTTTGTCACCTTCCAGCATCTAGGGCATGAGCTTTGGCAGCCGGTTGTATCATCGTGGAGCACTAAGCACGGTATTCACTTCACGTATCCTGCTTGCAGCAAGTAGTGGAGATAATGAGGTGTGAAGTGGATGATGTTGGAGCTGTAGGATTGAGGAGGCCGCAAGGGCAACGTACTGAGCGAAGGACTTCTTTGCACTTCGGAGGCCGCAAGGGCAACTACGGAGCGAAGGACTGAACGACATGCAACTAAAGGGTAAGACGACGGGGTAGCGCCTATGGTTGGTCAGGTAGCGATTTCGCTGTTGCTATTCGCTGTTCGTACTTCGGAGGCCGCAGGGCAACATGAGGTCCTTCACAGCGCAGACCTCTTGAGAGGAGGGCGACCCGTTCTGTTACTTCACTTACAGCTCCAGTTTGCATATCATCACCTCGTACCGGCTGTCCCGCTCGACGATGCCATCGGACCCAAAGCACGGAGGCCTCTCGTCGAGCAGAACTCATCGATACCACACATATTTCTCCAATGAATCGGGAAAGGCGTCTTGGCATGATCCGCCGCGCTAATTCGTCAATCGGTTTTCGAATGGACTCTACCAGACTATGACAAGAAACTACTCTGAAATGCCTTCCAGTACCCCGCTGTTCAGTCTCCAACTCGATCCAACTCTTACTCGAATACCTCGATAAAAAGTCTCGCCAGAACGCCAGCATTTCAAGGTACTATGCTTGGTGGAATACAAACGCGAAGCGAAACAACGTTTCAGCGTAGAAAAGCCGTATAGAACTCAGTCCTACACAGCCCGGTGAGCGGCAGACAAACTTGGCTCGACAGCATCAACACCGAGGTGTTGCGATTCGACAACTACGGTCGCTTCACCAATGCGGATCTCGGCTAGCATAGCAAGGACTTGAGCCTCAAAGTTAGGCTCGTGAAGGTCGAGGTCCTCAGCCTGCAGCTCGATGGCCACGATTCGAGCTTCGGTGCCACTTGGCTCGTCGTGGACATTGCGGATGGCCAGCTCGTGCTCGCGATCAGGCAAGGCAGGCGCGTCCGGTGCAGCTCGAGCTAGTCGCCAGTCAGTACAGGTAATATGTCACCAGCAGTTCTATTCATCCTTTATGCACACGCTTGTCACGAAACACACCTACCCGCATTCTTCTTCCTGTCAATATATTTGAGCACCATCAACCCTAACACCAGGACACCTGCAATGCCTCCCATTGCTTCAAGAACATTCATCCAGTTCAGCTTGTTGCCCTCGATAGGCCCGACGTAGTTGCCTGGTGGTGAGACGGTACCGTTGCGGAAGGGAAGGGCTATCCGCGAGTGTCAGCTTCTGCCCGAGTGTGCGGCACCTGCCGCGTCTACAGTGTTTGACGGAGCAGGTACAGTGCTTATCGAATCTCTTACCGCTATAGACAGGCATTTTGGGAGATACAACAGGCATTTCGATGTCTACAACTCGGTCAGCCCGTCACTATCGCCGGTGCCCAACTGGATGGGTATCACGCACCTGGATCGAAGGTGTTTCGAGTATAAGTTAGTGTGCGTAAAAGACGAGGTTGCGATGCTATCAGGGCCAGCGAAAGGAGTTGTGCCTGCTTGATTCTACTGTCGTAAAGGGCGTGGTTGCTCGCAGATTCGACAGCAGCGGTGAAGCGCTTAGCTCTACAAACCCCCTCATTCGCCGCCGCAGCCCCTCACGACACGGTACAGCCTCAACAACACAACACGCGCGACGATACGCATGGAGTAAGATTCTAAGATGCCCATACCAGCTGCTCTACTTTCGCATTGCTTTCCATTGAATTGGGAACGTGGGCGACAACGGTCGTTACACTGACTGTCTCTTCACGTACCCCAACACCCCGTAGCTGTGAACTGCAAGGCTGCAACAACACAGCCTGTGCTCAAAACAGGATTTGGCGCGCAAAGTCCAGGCCCTTCTACTTGGTCTCCCAATCGATAAAGTGGTATGACGCGATGACGAGTGTCGGATACCAGAAGGTCTGACTGCCGAATCATTCAAACAACTACATGAAAGCACATTCTTCCAATTAACAAAATACAATTTCGTTTCATTTTGAAATGCTAGACATGCAAAGATCGCTCTGCACACCATATGCGAGCACGCGAACATGCTCTCTTGTGCACGCTCCCCGTGGGGCTGACTTAAAAGATGCACTTAACCCATGCTTGTTCTACCCCCACAAGATTGCGGGTGAATGACGAGTAGTGCACCAGCCAACCCCTCAAGTCTTCATATTTGTTGTAAACGCGGGATCTATGCAAATTCCGAACCTTATGACGCAAGCAGTGGTATGCTCTCCTGAGTGCCAAGCCACTGTAAGCAGATTATGTCAGCGCCTCAACCACTATGTCCACATGCAAACGCAGCCGCTCTGACCCTCGTCAAACAACGGCCATAGCGCGATGCGGCACACACGCAGGCAAGACACGACAACAACAACAACAACAACAACAACAACAACAACAACAACAGAGTTATCCACATGGGTATTACACATGGTATACACCTGAGTTCGCCTTACTGACGCGCTGCAAATGCGATGAGCCACGACCAACGCTCGAACCCTGCCATCCGCGAAATCGTAAACTCAGCAAACGAGACCAGTCCGACGTCAGGTCATTCCGACTGTCGATACGAAATAGCACTTGCGCCAGTACATCATGCATACAACACCTCTTACGAGGAGTGCCTCTCTTCTTACGGGGAGGGCCTCTCTGCGTATACTTCAGATTTATTGGAAGCGCAGTCGACTCATGCCTCGGTTGCTTGTTTGTTGAATTGCGTCGACCGGTCTAATTTTGACCGCGGTACATTTGAAGGCCCTTCAGGATCCCTATGGGAACCCGGCGGACTCATGGAATGGGAGTTTACGGACGCAGCACCAGTGTCTCTTCCCTACAAAGCCCAGGATCTACAGGGCCTCGAGTATCGACCATTGCTACACAACTCCTGTAGCGAGCACATGAGAAGTGTATCACATCAGTTGCCGCCATATTCATATCTTGCTGCATTCGAGCAGTATGGCTCCCAAGCTCGTGGAAATTCGCCGAGCGTCGGAAATGACACGGAATCTGCTGTAGAGACTGTACTGCAATACAGCCCTTACAGAGACATCTTCGCACCAACTTTGCCTTGGTCGTCTAGTAATTTGCGAAACTCTGAAGTACTGACTGCTGCCGATGAAGTATTGCAGGACTCTGGTCTGTCTGTTTCATCCAGTGGAAGTGTTTCCACGTATCAAAATGCGTCATCAACGTCAGTGGCGTCATCGTCGAAAGTGGAACTGTGCCCAGTTTGCGACAGGTCGTTTACAGGAACTTATCGCAAGGGAAACCTCAGACGGCATATACGTCTAAAACATCAGGGAAGCGGTCTGCATTACACATGCGAGCACAGTCAGTGCTCCAGTATTTTCCATCGCCAAGACGCTCGACTCAAACATTACCGCAAACACCATCCTGGCTTGGGATCCTCGCCGGAGCCGCGACCTATGCGCCGTTCGCATAGGAACCTTGGCTTAAGCGAAACCTGGGTTGGACACACGGCGAGTGAGGTCAAAGACCACGAAACCAAGGGTCCTATAGCCGCATCAACACAGCAGGAATCTAATCTGGCTCAGACAACCTCGCTAAGTGAACCAGGCATCGACTGCACGGACGAGAGTACTATTCAATGCGAAATTTGTCGAACAACGTTTCAGCGAGCTGCAGAGCTTCGTAGGCATATGATCTCGAAGCACGATCCCGATCCTCCAACTCATATGTGTGATGTGCCTGGGTGTTCAAGGGTCTTCTTCCGAAAAGACAAGCTCCTCGACCATAAACGCAACGCACACAAAGATAAAGAATCTGTCCCACCTGGCCAGTCCACATACCAATGCACAGAACCTGGCTGTGCGGCCCGCAGTTTTGCCCACAAAACAGATCTCCTTCGACATCGGCGAATCCACAAAGAGCGACCCTACAAATGTCCCACCTGTGACCAGTCTTTTCTTTACCCGAAAGATCTGCGACGGCACGAAGCAACACATCTAGCCGATGAGGATGATGATAAAGTGTTGTATTATTGTGAAGTTCCTTCGTGTGCGTACGGGCTCGGCGGGATGAGTATCTCTAGAAAGGATGGTTTGACTAGGCATATTGAACGTTTTCACAAAGACTTGTCGAACGAGTCCAAAGAGATCTAACACCCTCCGAAAATTTAATACATCATTCTTCATCGCATGATCTTCCTCAGCAGTGCCTGTCAAGTCAACAAGATGTCACTTCCCCGGCGAAATATAAACTCGTCCAAGTCGGGCGAGCCTCTTGAGACGAATGCTCCCCTTTCGTATCAGCTGTCATTATCACTCACACACTACAGAAATCCTTAGATGCTTGGACTTAGCTGCACGCACCAGTGTTTCGCATCTTCACAGTCTTTGACATTCGGCTCCGTTCTCAAAGTTCATAGCACTTGTACTTCCAGTAAGAGAGGCCACCACCACAGAAGTTCAATGCGCAGGTAGTAACAAAGCCTAAGACTGCAGGGAACACTGTGCGCTATCCGTTGCGAAAAACGAGCAAAGACTACCAGTAGATAGTAGAACCTAGCAATTAATTTCCATTACTACAGGAGCTAAGAGATAGCTTTTTAGTCCTAACACTATGCTCTTGGTATCTATTCCCACAACATAAGGTCTAGTTGTAGAAGCACGTACTAAACGCCTCTAGCGACAGGGTCTAAGGCCTAGCCATCTACACACTAAAGTACTTGCCCTACTTACTTGAGAAGATTCTTAGCAAGAGTAAAAAGATAGACATAGACATACAACAGTAGGTATTTGCTAGTAGTTACTCACCTGACTGCTAATCTGCTAGTACTTTGCGTAAGTCATTTCTGCTGCAGGTTTGTTGCAATTATGTAAGACCTGTGTTTGCCATCTAACTTTAGACCCTATCATAAACTCGTAGATCATTTGCTCAGCTTCTGCTGGATATGCAGACTTTATTTAGTAGGTCCTAGAGATGGCCTAGGCCCCAATGATAAGACAGTGGAGTCACAGCATGTGCCAAGAATGCAATAAATTACGGATTTTCCAGCCCAACGGTCTAGAAAGAGCTCCAAGAGACATTATCAAAACAGTTGCCGACTATACATCAAGGAACCTAATTTAGTCGGGAGATCACAAACCGCCCGCAGCATCATCGCCGAATGAGCTCACCAAGCCTGAAATGGCCGCTGTGTATGGCATTTGGTAATACCTATTTTGGTCGACGTGGGATTCACGCACCGAAAACCTCTGGATTGTGTATGCTCAATGTTGAGCTGGCGGGGTATGAAACCGTCAAATTGCTGTCCTCAATTTCCAAACTGGTCCTGGGCCGGCTAGACGCTTCCATCCAGCGTGAGTTTCCGCCAGGGTCTCGACCAGTGCATTTGTAGCATATTTCACTCAGCTAGGGGGAGATCCGGCTCTTTACACAACCAGGCAAAGCAGTCGAGTTGGAAGGATTTGACAAGAATTCGAAGTACAGTACTCTGCTAAAAGACGCTTCAAGATGCCTACTTTTGTCTAGTGCTATAGTACCTGTGAAGTTTGATCGAGTCATAGATTTCAAGTCTCCTTTGAGATCCGGAATTGATATACATAATGACAATAACCCAATACGCTTCTAGCCTAACTCCAACCCAGATACAGAGGTCGGTATAGATCAACTCACTCCGAGCACTACGATAGCGATCATGGTTCTTGCTTGCGATACTTCGAGTTCGGTTTGTAGACTGCTGGTTCTGCAAGAGGTTGATGAGTTATCAGAAAAATTGGACTTATTGAGATCCAAGCTATCAACCAAAAATCTTTGTCCCGCTGCGTCGGTCAGGTTGAGATGATGGTGAGGATTGGCAAATTGCCCCCAGTGAAGTGAAGGTATACGAGCAAAGGGTATCAGCATCATGAACTTCCTATATGCAACAAGCCAGTCTTTCACCCATCTGAGCAAAGGCATTTTTTCACAACAAGCTCACGGTCAAAGCAAACCATGAGACACGCGGGAGAGCTCAAAGTGGTTTGGCAATTCTACCAGTGGATTGTCACGATATGACAAGCCTGTGCATGCGAGAGCTTCAGGAGCATATGGTATTTGCTTTCAAATACTGAGAGTAGCTGGCAGCATATGTGCTTTGCGACCTATGATGCTCATACCCACTATCATACGGCTACATCCACCTCAACACGGGAAGAGTCGAGTGTAAAGGGTGTCGCACAAGGTGTGAAAGTCAACAAAGCCTCGCTTTGTTCCCTAGCTCAAACGAGCAGGGGTATGAGCGACTGTGGATAGATTGCTCCGGCTCGAGAGGCGCCCCTGTCAGACGGATGCGCCCACCCCATCTCACTCTAGCTGAGAAAGATGTGCGGGTCCTGTGCGCTCGTGCGTGCAGCCGCGCCTTTGGCCAACTCCATAGTCGCCATGCCAAAGTCCCATACTATTAAATAGCACTGAACATATCCGCATGTCAGTGAGCCTAGGCATAAAGAAGAAGCTGAGAAACAGGTATGAGATATTCGCGAACAACTTGATTGTAGTCTGAACACCCAACGCGTGAGACAAGGGCATCATGATATGAGCTACTGGGAATCGCAAGCGTGTTGACGGTGTTTGTAAATGCCAAACTGCAGGGATATAAGCGAGGACGGTTCTTCTGTCTGTTCAAAGCCAGCGAGCGGTGTTCAATGATCTAGGGTGGTACGCTGGGAGGCCGCACGCGGGTACGTATATTTAGGTTGGTCATCTTACCCTCATCTCATGTACACATAAATAAAATTGCTGTTGCACTTCGGAGATGCAGTGCACTCAAAGTAAGCACATGACAACCATTGCAACCTGTAGACACGCAGTGTCTTGACAAAAGCTACGCCACGTTACTCAAAGAGTGCTTGAGTAAGTCAGGGCTACGTTATCTGAGTACACATTCCTCAAGCTCAGCGAAATACTTGGCCCTATCTTCTTATTTGCAATATTATAGACAAACGCGAGTTCGCGACCCAGCCCGCGTTCTATATACACATTGATCGACCCTATTTATCTTGCCGATGGGCTCTTCCAAGACTTGACAGCAGAAGCCGTCGCTCGACAAGCCCTCCGGGGTCCCTGTAGAGGTCTATATTTGACCGAACACAAGAGGGCTGAGCGCATTGGAGCACTCGCGGTCAATCTAACCATGCATGCCCTCAAGAGTCTCGACCTCAGCCTCGGTCCTCCCGTGTATGTTCCTTTGTGCCAATGCTCAAGGCTTTGAGATAGTGCACGGCAAGAGCGATCCCCGCCTATCTGCTTGGGATAGTCCCATGTCAGCCTCATGTCGAGCCAGGGTACGGCGCAGAGTTGATGTGCCCTTCAAAGCCCTCTTACAAATCTTGCAACGCCACAATTTTGATTGTGTCCTTAGCACAGACTCAATCACCATGCATTGTGATGCACATTGTCATATGACGCTTAGAAGACGTGGATCGAAAGTGTGAAGGTTTGATTGACGTTACATCGTTGGGAATGAATCGCCGGTTGCAGTAGAGGCATGCACGTCTCACCGCTCTGCGGATTGCATATACGTGTTTAGTCAACTTCATGGATCTGAAGCTGCGTCTCTGACATGGTCCCAATTGCGGGCTGCCCCTCGCTGATGCACGGTTTTAGTTCAACACAAAGCCTCTCAGACTAAATTCCTTGGGACACAAAGGAACCGGATCATACAATGGAAGATTGTTTGGTAGGAGTAGCCTTTTTTTGACGATGATTTGGGTTCGCATCGTCAGTCTGTGAGGTGCAGGAACAGTGGAGAGCAGAAGCAGCGCAACATTTTTAGCACATAGGAGACAAACATAAACTCGCGTATACCAACTCCAGGGATCTAGTGTGCAATTATTTGCATTCACGCTTTGAATCACGGTTATGGAGTCGCAGGTTAGGAGAGAAGCAAAGCGGAAGCGTATGCCCAAGGCTCGATCGCAGGCAGTTCTGGCACCGAAGAAACTGCTCATCCGCCACCGTTACAATGCATTAGCCACTAAATGCGGTCTTGGATGCCAACATATGCTTTCTGTCTCAGAATTCGGCCTCGGTGAATTTGACTCAGAATTGTACTAGAATTCACTGAATGTTACAATGCCGATCAACCCCTCAGGCAAACGTCGAAAGAGCCAATCGGATGCAGCCTCCCGCACAAGTGCGTCGGAGCTCCGTTCGAGTCTGCCTTACATAGGAATTTCCGAGTCTAGTGAGTCTGGCTCGCGGTTCGGAGCGCGCGATGCGGAGTCGTAGCGTTTCAGCCCTACAGTATCTGTTCCCGAATAGGCATGTCGAACTCCACTGGTCGAGTCCGACGCAATACTTCACAAGCAACACTGTAATTTCTGGCAGTTTGGCAATTGTATATTAAGTCTAATATGATGAGCTCAGAATCACCATTGATTAGGAGTCTTTTTCCCATCGAGCATCGACCATCATGAAGTTTTCAAACTTACTCACCGGAGCATTTCTCGGCCTTGCATCGTTTAGCAAGATTCATGCAGCCAAATCGTTCTCCGCATCCAACCTGTACTATGCAGCTGGCTTAAGAGAAGCACAACAGACGACCTTGCTCGAAGGCTTGCAGAGCGCTGGCGTAAAAGTGCTACGCGTCTGGCTAGATGGTATGGTGAAGGCTCCATTTGTCAAAATACCACTGACAGATTCTTGAGGCCAGTCTGAATCCCAAAAGGGCACACCCATCGATGCATTTCCTGCACTTCAGGGCACCTCACCTACAGCATGGGACGATACCGTACTCAATCGTCTTGATAAATTCATGGTCAAAGCACACAGCTACGGTATCAAGCTTCAGATCTCGATCCACAGTTACAATGCCCTGGAGGGCAACAAGGACTTCTACGGCAATTGGTATGGCACTGGTGACTTCTACACCAACAGCGACGCCATCAAGAACTTCAAAGACCGCATTGCACACGTGCTTGCACACGTCAACCCTGCGAATGGGAAGACCTGGGCACAGAGCTCAGAGTACATCTTTGCATTCGAGGCTCAGAATGAAGCTATGCATCCCCAGGTACTTACTTCGTCTTCTTTCGGTCCATTTCTCAGTGGTCACTAACATCAATCAGGGTAATCCTACAGCCCTTGCTTCTTGGCAATGCACCATGGCCGAGTCGCTGAAGTCCGCATTGGCCGGAAACACCAACATCCTTGTCACGACCGGTGGCGGTGCCTATCTCGCCAACTCACTACTCGACCCATACTTCTCGTGCGCCGCTCTCGACGTCCTTGCCATCCACGCATATGGTGTCGACGATTTCGGTACCGCTAAGTTGAAAACCTACGTCGACCGCGCCAAATCTGCCAACAAGAAGCTCATAATGCAGGAGTGGGGTGCATGCTACACGAACGCATCAAATAACAACTGCAATGGTGGTAGTCCAATAAGTACGAGTACGAGAGATGCCAATATCAAGAAGTGGGGGGCGCAGATCGATGCAGCGGGAATCCCGTGGTTCTACTGGCAGATCTTGCCCAACCCGGACCCACATCATGGTTGGGATTATGAAGTCGGGATCAACGATGTGAATTGGGGCGCCTTGAAGGAAGCGGGGCTCGCAGCTGGTAGGGCCGAGAGCTCCTTTGATTTCACGAAGTGGCTCTTGTGAAAGAGGTGAACAAATCTTGATGTCGCTTGGTGCGTGTCATCCAAGTATTTAATGAGCATCAGTGGACTGGAATTTCCGGATCAAATAGTTTGTATACGGAAGGTGGGAGTACAATGGGATTGAAGTGGGTTTTGCAAGCTCTCGCTGCTCTGGAATAATCCACTATACCTCTCTACACTCTCGCTCATTTGATGGAAAACAATCTGCGTAATTTCTGCATCCTTCATCAAACGTGGATCATGAAGATTGACGACTTGCAGCATCGCTCCTACCGCACCTTGATACCCACTGTCCGTTGCCCACCCTTGCTCACAACCCGCCTTGCGATCTTCTGCTTCTGGAACTTTGCTGAAAATATTTGGCTTGTCGAAATTTATAGACCTCCCTTGGCCCTCAAAGGTTCTTCCTTCGGCCGCTGTAAGGTATGACCAGTCGTTCTATTTCAACAGCCACGGCCCTTGTATGACCTCCGAATGTCCAGTTCAGATAACCTTCTCTTCCAAAAGTTTCGTGACAGTGTCGATATCTATCTCAAAACAGCTAATAGTGCTTCCACTACCCCAAGCGGATCCTCAAATCATATGCACGGCCGCTAAAATCAAAGTACAGGTTTGCATCAATGCCATGAAAATCGAAGTATATCAGGCCGGTCCAGGACTGAGACCGAATGTCCCGCGTGGAGATGATAGAGTTCTCAAATCGAACTCCTGACTTTTCTACAAAGTCGTGTACGAAGTTAGGCCATATAATTTATACGATTTCCCACATTTAGAAGATAGTTGGTGCATACAGGCATCCGGTGGCCGGAATAGTTCTTAACCAGCCCTTGTCTACCAAAATTTTACCCGATCTCAAAAGGTAAAGCTGCTCCGAGCAGTTCATAGCGTTTCCTGTTTCAAGAACAATTGTGATTAGCACATATCTACTGACTCCTTAGACAGTATAACGACCGGCAAAACGTACTGAACCCCCTAAATCTGGTAAGGCAGGCTGTGGCTTGTTTCTGATTGGTTGCAAGCACCAGTTGGCCAATCAGAAGCGATCCTTGGAGTAGTGTACTAGTTTAGAGGGGGTCAGTACGTTTTGCTTGTCACTATATCAGCCCAATCACCTTGTCGCTTACCAATATGTCGCCAACTGCAAAGGCCAGACAAGGCGTATAGGGGTAGTATGGTGAACAAGTAAGAAAATAAAGTAACAAGAAGAATGTTCCATAAATCAATATGATCGAGGGGTCACGGACAAACACAGAGATAATGGGATTGACAATGAACGGCTGCATAGTTGCTCCTTCATAAGATTAGTGAGGAAATTCTTTTGGTCTGCTCAAATGTACAAAAACTTCATTACATAAGGCATATGGTGTGGCTTCGCTGTAGAATCCTCCTTTGTAGAAAAGTTAAGATCGCGCGTCTTCAGTCCAATTCAACCTGTCAGTAGTGCTTTTTGAGCCAATGGCAGATAGTGAAAGCTCTGGATTGGCATTCCAGCGACTATCGTATCGAGTTACAATAGGCACTCACCTACGAGGAGCCATGTGGTTTGCAGCAGAGTCCACGCTAGTGCCGCGCTTCCTCATCTATGCAAGCCACGTTGTAACCCCGGTTTCAACCCACGGGGTAGAAGTCTTTCCGAATTCTTTGTGTCAACACCTTGGCCTCAATAGTTCACTAGGCTATGTCTTATCTGCTCGGATATTAGCATATTGTGGATTGGTGATGGGATTCATTGAAGTAGATGACTTCGAGTCTTGCTTGTCTGATTAGGACGCTTCTGCATGAGTGAGAGAACACACAAGCAGAACAACCTATACGCTTCGAAGCTATAGTTATAGTTATCACCAGGGTCACTTAGGAGCATCATCGACAAACACTCGCCATTGAAGAATCGGACACACGGATCTTATGGAGCGTTGCAGGGAGTGTCGTGGATTGGCAACAGAACGCCTACAATCTAGAGATATTACGTAAGCCGGCGAGCACATTGGAAGGTTTCGGCGTCTCTCCCAATCAACCAAGCCTTGTCCTATGGCCCACTACTCCGCTGAAGTCAAGACAACGTGCTCCGGTGCAAATACGCGCGCACGGACAGCTTGGACAAGCGTCAACACCATGGTCTTCCTCGCTCTCTGTAGATAACGGCCTTCTAAACCAAGCATAATGGAGTGGTGCTGCTACAGTCGGCAAAGTTAGCCGGAACGAGACAAATCAGCAGTGGAATGATAGGCTTCAGCCATTATGCCTTAGGGTCTGTGGCTGACTGGATCTATCCGACCATTGGTGGTTTAGCAGCTGCAATACCAGGATAGAAGGACATTATAATCTCGCCAATACCCGGAGGAGATGTTATGAACGCTGAAGCTTCTTACGAGACCAGTTATGGAAAAGAAGTAGTGAAGTGGTAAATTAAGGGCCACTTGAACGAAGTCGCTGCATCCAGTAATGGCCTCCATCTTAGCGCCAGAATACAGCCGAATACCGGGACTCGGATTGTCATGCCAGGCCCCTGGAAGTAATATGAAGTCGGCTCAGGGTCACAAGTGGTTTGACTCTGAGTATTGCGTCATACGGACGCATTGAGCTCTTAGAGTCAGGCACCATACTCATGTCTTGTGGATCATCAGCTAAGTTGGGCTTGCTAAAACGTAGATACAGACCCATGTTTTGTTGCTTCGTGGTGTTGACTTTCTCATGGTGGTCATACAATGTGTGATTAGGGTGTGGTAGGAGCAAAATAAAGGCCGATACTTGATTGATATCAGGAAATTAAGCAAGCCCCCGTCCTTCATTTATAAGTACGGGATGCTTGATCAGTCTCAACTTACCACGGCTATCAATACTATCGTTTGCACACTCACGACTCTGAGTACTCCTGCAGGTGTTTTAGAACACAAACAGGAGATGCTGAACTTGAACCTTCAAAAGAGCTGACCTGCATGACAACCTAGAAGTCTAATGTGTTGCCAGCAAAAAATCACTTTGACAGCGATCTTTTCAAAATCATTGAGAGCGACCGACTTGCCAGATTGGAAGCGTACATCAACTGTGCTGGCGATTGCATAGACTCTAATAGCACTCGCTTTATACCATCGTTCCAGTCGGAAGATTCTAGTACGCAGGCCGTATGTTTCCTGAGAGCAGTGAAGTACTAGACACGATCCCGCGACCTGTGTGCCTCTAAGCAAATACTTGCCCCAAACTATATTTTTACCTGGCAACACCTGTCAAATGTAGTTGCTGTTGTAGGAAGCGTACTCCAGACACCTAATTTGGTGACAGATTGCAGACAAGGCATCTCACCTGCTTTAGCATCTGTAACGATAGACAAGTTTCTCCATGCGTCAATGCCGTTGTTAGTCTTAGCTTGCAGTTTCTTGTAAACACGGAGATTAGTGACTACAATCATGGCGTTGTGGATTCAGTTCACGGCAGTGCTTATCACATTACAACCTGTAACTGACAGATGTACAGTATGTACAGAGAACGGACTGCCATCATTATTCGCAGGATCTTTGAAGAATTGGCATTACCTCGTTTGGATCTGAGCCAGCCGACTTACACTGTAATCAGCTATGCGGCGACGACAAGTCCACTCAACCATACTGGGCATTGAATTTTTTTGAATGCATAAGCTTAGTGTCCTTTGACCAATTGGATGACCATTCACGGCATGGTAAAAGCGATCCAGAAAGGTCCAGGAATGCCTGGGAGCGGCCGCCAATTATGCCAGCAGAAGACAAGGTGCGGAGACAGTGAAGTGACTGTAGAGGTGAAGATGGCAGTAGTCATCATAGTTCCATCCCTCACAGGCACTTAGGGTCCCTGAGTATGACACTTTCGTCGAAAGGAAGGCGGGGTGCTACGAGGAAGAATCACTGTCAAGCCTTCGTTCATTACTTGCAGTTCCAGGGAGTCAGAAAGGATGTCTAACCAGTCTAGTCATTTGCGGTAGATTCTTAAACGGCGTGTGTGCTGATGAAACCCCTTCTGTTGTTCTCTGAATGTACAGAGCGATTGCCACGAGTTGTCAGATCTCAGGATTTAAATGTGGCTTGGATCGTACATTTGGCACTGCCACGAAAGAACCCTGACTACAATTTCTGAGCCTTCATCTCTCGCACTTGCTGGCCATAGATTCGTGACTGTAACGGGCGATTGGGAACAGGAAGCACAGCCCATTTGTTTACCAAAACTTCAGTGTAAGAAGTTTGTCGAGCCATGATCTTGATAGATATTTGTTGGAAGATTGCCGATTCGTAGCTTCGTTTTCTATTGTAGCCCAGGACATTAGGAAAATGATCAGCACATAGTAGGCGAGCTTACCGTCAAGCCTTGCTGCCACTCTTTTCATAACTTCTAGTGCCGCTTTCTTGAAACCGTACAAGCCGACATCCTCTTCTACCCATGTTGAATGATCCTCGTTGTAACTGGTGATCCAATATTCCAGGTCCTCGATCGGCGAATAGAGTGTTCCTGGCCCGGCATCCCGAAGTCTAGGATCAGCACCTGCTTCAAGGAGCAATTCCACAACGGGCAAATTTTGTTTAAGGTCTCTGTAGTCTACTGTGGCTGAATCGCATATCGCATAATGCAGCGGGCGAGCTATTTCCGGATTCTTAAAGCCATTGAGCTCGTTCGGATCTGCGCCTGCCTCCAGGGCTTTGCGTATGGCTGGGAGCCTGACGTCCAGGGGTTTCCACGCAATCGAAACGTGATGTAAACGTGGCTTGTCGGTATAGCGTGGATCAATAAATCTAACCATTTTAGAAACTCTCGGCTGCTTGAAATCGATAGCAGTGGTTTATGCGTTGGGCGGCTGGAATCATCGGTGATATGCTGCAGAAACGACGCGCTCTTTGAAACGCGTGCCGGCTGACCTCAGCAACCAGATCTAGCCTCAGTCCTCAAGGTGTGTTAATACCTCGAAGCCGAGAGAATAGAAGAGAGACGACGAGAGATGGTTGTATGTTGTTGTAGAGTGTACAGGTAACACGATCTCGAGGTGACGATACAGGCCTGCCTAGTTTGTCTTAGCTTCAATCTCGCGCAGGGGACTGTCAGCATTGTGGAACAACATGAATTTCACGACCAGAAACCTTCATGGCGAGCGATAAATCACATCACGCTCGCGCTTATGCCTGTGGAGACAACGCGAAAGTTGTTGGCATAACACACCAATAGCGCCAAAAAGGGCTTGCTTTTCTCATTTTCGCGGGAGACTGCGACAAGGCTGGACAGATCAATTCAGATTTGCATCTGTTATCGATGCTGGGGGCACCATGTTACTCGGCTCGAGCAATTTCTGTATGTAATTGTTGTCTGCTCTCACAAGGAACGGCGTCGATCATACTCATGCGCACAAGGAGTCACTCGACATTGGCGCTCTAAGAGCTGCTTCTTCTTGATCTTTTGCGATTGCGAAAGCCGTTTTTTCTTACTCTCTTGCAGGGCCATCTTCATGATTTCTCAGATGAGCTTCTTCCTTCTCTTTTGCGAAAGCGGCTTCCTCCTTCAGCTTCTTTTCTAATTTCTTCTTCTGTGATTTGGACAAACCCGCAAATGGGTCGACCATTTGACTTTCAGGTTCCAGGTGTAGAAGTGGCGCAGCTTGGAGTTCTGCCTCAAATTCTTGGATCGCAGAAGCCTCTTTCATGACAACCTTTTGCTCAGGATCTCCTCTTTCTTTCGCGGCAGCTTCCCTTTCCAGCTTCTTCTCGAGACGTTTCCTTTCTTTCTTGCTCAGACAAGTGAACGAATCCTTGAGTAGAACTTCAGAGGCTGCGTCTCTCTCGTTTTCTGTATCGGTATGCAAGCTGAACAATGGACGATGGGTGACCTGTGAGGACTTCTCTGTACATGTGTTTTCGTTGGATAAAATTCCACCTACGGGGCCGCCAGAGTCGAAAATATCTTCCCCTTCAGCCACTGGAAGAGAAGATTGAGATAGAGGTAATTTTATGCTTGATGACAGTGGCACCTTGCTTTGGGTAGGCATCTGCTTGACTAAACTTTGGACGCCAACTAAGATGGCTTCATCCTGTTCTTGATTGCGCTCAGTCGTAGCACTAGAGTTTACTAACCGAAATGTGCGCAGTTTGATCATCTCTTCGTTGAATAGAGTGACAACCATGTGAGCCAGAGTTCTCGCTAGTGAAGGACTCTCGATGTCCGCGAAGAAATCTGGGTCGCAAAAGACGTCCGGAGTGCGTTTGAAAACGTCTTGGATTTTTTTCAACACAAAATCCTGAAGCCAAGCATTGGCGTGAGGAGAACCGACGAGAACATCTTCTTTGATTGCGCTGATCGTGCTGCGTAAGTTCATCTGTTTGCCTTGACGCTTCATCTCAGTCTGCGCTAGCTTTTGCAGACCTGGGAGTCCATACGTTGCGGCGGCCTCAAGCACCAGCACCGCTTTTTGGAACTCGTTGCAGATAGTCTCATCGTTGGAGTTCTCTCCGCTTTTAGCCATACTATCCTTGAGTGTTTGATAGGTACCGGTGTGTAAAAAGTGGATCAAGACATGACCTATGTCTGAATTCACATCCCGTATGTGGATTTCGCCTGCCGAACTAGGACCAGGGACGTTCTCAAGCCTTTGTAACAGAATCTCCGGTACATGATATCGTTTTTGATTCGACCCAAAAAGCAAGATCCTTGGGGGGCTAGCATACGGACTAAGACCATCAGCCCCGCGTGAACGTTGAATAGAAGCAAGTATGCTACCTGGTCATGGGCTGAAGAAGCGGAGCTGCCTTGACTGCCTTTGGGATCTTCTGTTTTTTTGCCATCATCGTTGGCCACTGCAATCGAGGTAATGGTTAGCTTTAGCCAAGACGAAGGGTACTTGCTAACGCAGATCTAGGACGGCGATGAGAAACTGTGCAATGAGCTGACAACTCCCTTATATAGTCTACGTACACATTGTCGAGGGCGGATCTGTGCATATGTGCAGACACGACACAATGCATACACCCCGCTTAACCGCATAAACCCCGCACAGGCAAGATCCAGCCTGACTGTACAGGTTGGGCTCAGGGCATGTCCACAAAGAAATCGCTCGACTAGAGGTAATAATCATGAAGGTGGAGATTTAGTCCATGTATTATGGGCGTGTGGTGACAGTCCGATGTCCCGGAACGGCTACAGTAACAACCTCTCAGTTCAGTCTTTGGTGCGCAACAGAACGTAAAAAAGTCGGTTCAATGCCTTTCGACCCATAGGGGATTATAGCCCCATTATCGCTTCTCACCTTTTCATTGCTGTTAACTAACGAACAGGGCAGTCAAGACGCAGAAGTCTCTGTATTTTGACGAGTACGGACGATATATCTGGACGACATGATTTCTAGAGATGTCGTCATTTGTCAACGTGGGCGATTTGGTGCTCTTGCCGCGGACGGAGACAGATAGCGGCAGCGGACAGCGCCAGCGATTCGATTGGACAAGGTAAGGGTATCTGAGTTTCCTAGACACCGTGTGCAAAGGCAGCAGCGTAGAACGCGCAGTAGTGAGTAGACGATAACATCATAGAGACGACCATGTGATGGAAATGGCTGGGAGACGGAAGCATAATTGATGCGCAGGTGGAACGACGCACCTTCTGCTGTCTAACCGACACAGCACGGACCATGCACGAAGCTAAATGCCAACACTTCAAAGCCCAAGATTTACACACTCACCAATTACCACGGGTCCAGTGGCAACGACATTCGCAGCTTTGATGGGCAGAGTAGTCGTTTGCTTTCATGCAGGCAACACAGCCGCATCGCATCAGCGGGTCCGGTCTAGGCAATATGATGCTTTGGCCATCTCCTTCCAGAGTTCGGCACTAGCGGCTCCATGCTTCCGTGGCAGGCAGCACATTTTCTAGTTACCGCACCCATGAGCTTCCGAGCGGCCTTTTGGCACAATGCGGATGAATTAATTGGGGCCACGAGCGAGCGATTGTTACTGGCTGAACAGCAGAATTGAGCATCTACATCACTTTTCAAGCTGTCGGGTTGCAGCTGCGGGTCTGTCGACTGACTCTGATGCCGCTCGTTCTATTCCCTATGCAGCCATTGTCAAATCCTTCAAAATCCTTCAAAATCTTTCAAAATTCTTCAAGAGTGCCTGGGTGCGGTACAGTTTGTCAAGCCCTTGATGGGCAGTCCTGGTGTCATGCTCCTGCGCACAGTGGTCAAATGCTGTCACTGCCTTGCACTAGGTTTCGATGTAGCCGTATCTTTGGCACTCAAAGCACTGCTTCACCCAGCACTGTTGCTTATACCGCTCGCACTAGAAGACCTCGCCCTCTTGTTGATTAGGCGCCCTTTGTACCGTGTGCCAAGGCTGAAAACGTGGCACAACAAGCATATGCTTAGCTATATTTGGCAATATAGTGAGATCAATACGAGACTACGAGACGCATGAAGTACACATTAGAGCTCACATCAACCGCTTTCATTCACTTGGTGGTTACTTGAGGTTGACTGATGATACTCTCTTCATAGGCAGTTGTGATTAGCAGAACATTCGGCCCTTCCTTTCCAACGTTGTTCGGGAGGCAACTGTTTCCTGTGGTACCGTGTCGGCTAGGGCTGAGTCCATCTTGACATACCGCTTAAGGCGTACTTAAGGCGTACAATCATCTCCGCTAACTGCTTCTCAGCTAATCAAATCTCTGCATTGCTGTCGGGCTGTGCATCTCAGGCCAACCAGCATCCAAAAGGATCTGACCAAGGCGCGGTGGGTTTCAGGGTTTGCACGACTTACCAACGAGTTGCCGTTGCCTCCCATCGAGTTTACATGCTGTCCAACCAGATGCGGCAGGGCTTATGGGACTGGAGTGGAGAGGGATGAGATTGAAATACGACGCGTTGCGCTGCTGCGGCCCTGACACTGGACGTCCTGCCCACCACGATAGCCCTTCCAGTCGAGGACTTGCGTGGGTTTTGTGCTTCTTTGCTTCTTCAGCATGCTAGCGTCTATGGCTGGGTCAAAGCCCGCTTGGATGACATCTTCGAACTCCTGGAATATCTTTACAAGCCCTCGATGGATCCGGATCGCACTGGCGACAGTGTTTGTAGTGTCGACATGCATCTTTCTTGCCGTGGAAACGCGTGCATTCGATAACATCCCCTTGCCGTCCTTAATCAGCCACAAAGCTGCTGAACCCGAAGAGCCACCACCAATCCCCGCACCGCCGTCCTATCTCGAAGCCGACGTCGCGGGTACTACCGACAAGCCGGAAAGGCTAGCATACGTTACCTTTCTCACAGGAAATGTTGCTGAAGGTGATGATCTGTTCACGCCAAACGCTGATGCAGATGATTTGGAGGAAGACAAATACTTCCAAGCCATCCGCATTCTCCTCTGGCAGTTCATTCACAAACCCGAAACGCGCACTAAGCATGATGTCATCGTCATGGTCACACCCACCGTCTCTCAGACACGACGCGACCGGCTGAAGAAGGATGGCGCGATTGTCCATGCCGTCGAGTTCCTGCATACTGTCAATGACAGCTGGGTCCAGCCTGAGGTGCACCGATGGGATGACGTGATGACCAAGCTGCGAGTTTGGGAGATGATCCAATACGACCGTATCGTCGTGCTCGACGGCGACTCGATGCTGCTCAAGAATCTTGACCCAGTCTTCGACGACCCCGGCGCCCAACTTCTCGCGACCAAGCCCTCTAATCAGACCGACCTGCCCTCAACGTACCTCCTCGCTTCCATTTCCGAAGTCTGGGACTCGAGCCACACATTCCCGCCGACGCATGGCACAGGCCTCAAAGGTCCCGGCAACATGAACGCTGGATTCTTTATCCTCTCGCCCTCGCTCCCCGTCTTCGAGTACTACAAATCGCTGCTCAACACGCCCGGCTCTTTCGACCCCCGATATCCCGAACAGAACCTCATGAACTACGCGCATCGCTGGGACGGACCCATGCCGTGGCGGGAGATTGCGTATACTTGGAACATCCGTTGCCCCAACGACAACGATATCGCCCAAGGGCTGACCAGCTTACACGAGAAGTGGTGGACGCAGCCGTACATCTACAACAATGACAAGACGAAGCAATGGTTGCAGTCGCGGCGGTGGGAAATGAAGGGATGGTATGACGCTTTCGAGGCATCGAACTTGACGCGTGTATGAATTTATTGTGAGAGAATGGAAGCGAGGCGTTGTGGAGTTAGAGATGCTTTATTGCGACAATACCCCATGTATTCCTATATCCTATTTCATGACCGTTTTCAATGTCTTGAGAAGAAAACGGCTGATCTCGACAGTGTTGGATACCACCGTACCGCGCACCTATGGCGTTGTTCTCTTCCGCATGTTCGACATACTTGATATATGTACTACCACTGTAACCACGTGGCATAGATCACATGATATTCTATTGTAGCAGGCACTGCCCGGTGTGGGCAAGTGCACTTACCTCTGAGCTGAGGGCTCCTGTAGACGAACATCATAACATCACAACACGAGAACAGATAGCAATACAAGCGTTGACCCGCAGCACCCACTTGACACTGCTCACGCAGTTACAACCACGCTACTCTAGAATACCAGTCTTGCGTTTCAGAGTCGAACTCTGGCATCTCGGACCTGACCTCTGCGAAGCGCTGCCATCATATCGTCATTAGAGCGGGTTCTGCCACGCGGGTAGCCAGTTCCATTTCCTTTCAAAGTCTTCAATGGCTTTGATGAAATCCCGATGCTCCTTGTTCTCGAGTAATACCTGCTGCGTATCACCCGCGGCGTCTTTCCACTTGTCCTTCTCTGCATGCGTGACCCATTCAGCTTTCATCATGGGAAAGAATTGAGTGACGAGGCCGTTGGTCTCGGACTGCATAGAGGTGTATCTGCCCGTCATGAAACTGTGCCATTTAGTCTTGAGGCCCTGCCTCGACCATTGACGGAATCCAGGGCGAGGGTTGTTTGGTAACAGGTTCGAGTTATCACTCCAAACGCCGCCCTCGCTGCTCTCTGCTACAGCGTTGTATGCTTGTTGGCAAGTAGTGCTTTCTTCGCCGTGTTGCGAAGGGCAGAAGAACTCGCCGGCGGGGAGACTGAATGCTGGGCCGTACACACCACCTCTCTTAACCAGTCGCGGCACACACTCGCCAGAGAGATGCCTCGTGCATAGACTGATATGGTAGCTATGCATGAGCCTCACATCGAGGCCCCTATAGCTATGGACCAGACTCAGCAGCTTCCGATCTCGACGTGTCCCTGATCACGTCGATGCATTCGGCGCGGTTATGGATGAGGAGATTTTCCAGACCTCGGTGACGTCTCCCGGAAGGTATCGGGCCAAGGTTGGGACAAGTACCGCCCTTGATGATGGCATTTTCAAATCTGTCTGATGGGTCAACCTCACCACCAGTCCAGCCAAACATCTTGGGCGCCGTTGTTCTCGTGAAGAAACGAGCGCCAACATCGATACCGTAGGTAGGGGGGCACGTTTCCATGGTCAAGATGCCCGCTGCGAACTTGGTTTATTCTGTAATTATCTGCATGTCGCCGAGGAGCAGCCGTTGCCTGGGCTTTTAGGCACTCAAACGAATATATGATTGATTTAATGAATGAATGGAAGTTCCAAATTTCAATGACGAGCAGAAACACTTGGCTGGCGTGCCCCTCGTGCATAAATCTCTTAGTCTGTCCATCTGGAATCGCCTACTAAGGGTCCGCGTGGTTAAAGAAACAAGCGATTGTCTGCAGAGCGCACCTTCCACTAATTCGCCTTGATATAATTCCGCCCTCCTCGCTGCTGCGACCCCTAACTCAAAATTTCAGCGTTTCCAACAGGCCGTACTACGGCCGTAACCTGCTACTGAGTACACCTTAAGTAAGCAGTCAGTCCGTAGCAGAGGTGTGAGCTGTATAGTAGTTGTATATTAGTAGGCAAGTGGCAGAGTACGGCTGTACTACTGTAGTAGCTATAAGCCTACTCCCCCCTCCCCCCCTACTTCTTGCTTTAATGTTTTCCCTCTCTTTAGATTAGCGTATCCAATCAATCTTATCTAATCTTAGACAGGTATAATAAAAATACACAAAAAGAAGTAAAAAGAGGCAGGAGGCTATAGGACTATATGAAAAGAGATAAGAGAGAGGCAAAAGTAGTTAAGTATAAGCTTCTAGTACCTTTACTTTACAAATACTTCCTCTTAGTAAGCACACCTTACCTAGATAAGTAACTACAAGCCGTCTCCTGTCGTTCCCCCACCTGTAGCAGTACCCGTCCAATTTTTTAGAGCCCTTCACTGTAGCCGTACAGGCGTAGCTGGTCTTCTGGCCGCAGCGTAGTTGCAGAGACCCCAACGGGCCGTACTACGGCCCGTTGGAAACGCTGACTCAAATCAGCCATTTTGAAAAGGTGTAAGATCATCTGGTCTCGAGATCCCCAAGAAAGGATCTTGGGTGCCCGGCCGACTATATGGGTGAAGACTCGCTGTTTCCTAGCAGGTCGAACCCAGCCGTGCATCTATGCTTGTCCCACTCGAAATCAAGCCACTCCTGCCGTCCCAGGCTTTCAAACAGAATCATGACCTCCCTGCTGGGTCTCCAGCTGCCAACCTGCCACTGCACTACTGGTAGTGTTGGTGCTGCAGCTGCAGCGTCACCGTCCGTCCGCTTCTCCCTACCATGCCCAGCAATGAATTTGACACCCCATCTGTGACCTTGATTCACTGGCAGACCGTATTTCTCCACTTCTCGGTCGTCTGAAGGAGCCCACCACAGGTACGCGAAGATTTCGGCGTCCTCAAGGCTCGGCATTCTGTCGTGAGGCAGAGACTTAGCAAATGCCGCAAGAAGGGGCTCAATTCGCTCCCTGCAGGGCTCGATACGGAACATGTTCAGGTAATAATCGTACTCGTCCTCCGGGTTATTGTCGTACTCAATGTCGAGGTCCATGTCGTCATCCGTGTCAGTTTGGCGAGGGTAGTGTTCTGTGTCTCAGATCTTGTACCCTCCTTGTTCAGAATCGTGCGGATACCTACCACCCGGGCCGAGAAAATACCACTGCCCGTCTGGACGGAGAGGATGAAACTCGAGCCGGAACCGCCGCATCTGTGACCACTGCTGGTCGGCCGATACCTCGAGATTGGGGAAAAGGTCTGCAGTAACCATAGCGCGCACATCGAAAAGGCTTAGCTGTTCACCAAGCTTGCACAGACCGACAGAGACCGGGTCTTTATCCCCGGGATGAATCAGGTTCGGTCGGGCTATGGACTGGTCATGCTTGGGGCGACTGAAGAAAGGCCAGAAGTGCAGTGCAGCCCTGGTCAGACTGGTGGGGATTCGTTTCCCGAAGAGGTGCTTCTCCTGGTCCATGATAGCGGCGCCAAACTCGTGGCGAGCGTCTCGCAGGGGACCCTCCCATGGCCAGCTGAGGTGCTCCCGCATCACCCTACTCGGTATGGCGGAAGACATGGGCCGCTCCCATAACCAGGGGGCATTTCACTCTTGAACAGCTGGTAAGTAGACGAGGCATTTCAGCGGCACGAGGGGAGACAGAGGGCGTGTGTCTTTCGCGTCTTCGGCGTCGGAGCCGTACGCCCTTGACCTGATGGTCAGGCTGCTCACAAAGGGGAGATCTGGCAGCGTCTCGGAGTCGTGCAACTGCAGGCGACGCGAGTGATACCTGCAATGATGGCAATTTGGCTCCTCTGGGTCGAAATTCTGCGGCTGGATTTCGAGCGCCATGCCGATGCGCGCAGGCGGATCCTCGACAGCGTTATAGGCAGCGGCCAACTGCTCGTATCAGGCACGAATGCGCTCCGATATGTGTGCGCTAACGGCAGTGGTCTCCTCAGCAGGCTCATGGCATGGCAGCTGCTTCTCCGCATATTCATCAACGAGGAGGAGCGGCAGTGGGAGAAAATATTGGGAAATCCCGAAATTTGCGTCAAACGCTGCCTTGGCCTTGTCAAAGAGCTGAGTCTCAAAATCTGGGTCGGTCTGGCGAAGCGGCATGTTGATTGACGTATGAGTGTTGTTGTTTGTTTCTTGTTTAGTGATGGTAGGACGTGGAGGAGCTAGGCCCATTGAAGTAACTGCTAGTCCATACGAGGTAATTACTCAATTTACTCTGAGGATTTTAGCCCCACTTGCTTGATAGCTGATGCCTAAAAACTTGAAGCCCATCGTGTCGCCTGGCTAACCAAGACATGGCAAACCAAGGAGCACAATGCAAACTCTGGCAGCAAAGAATACACTACTCATTAAGGTAGTTGTACAGGGCCTATTGGCGCCGCCTTATTGCAGGATCCGACTGGCGCGACAGAAGCCTGGAGGACGGGGAGAAAGCTACATGCACACATTCTCGGTATTTATGCACGACATTGGTCAACCTGCCGAGAAACAGAAGAAGTTGCCCGTTAACATGTATTCGAGCCTTCGTTGGCCTAGTAACGTTCAGACCACCGTCATTTCATCTAATCCAAGACTCTGGGTTGATCGAAGGGAGAACAAGAGAGCCTTAGACCATAGAGATCGAACGACGGAATAGCGTGCGTGGAGAAAGAGCATTGGTGATAGGCCAGCAGTGAAGCCTTAGCACGTGCCTGTCCATCTAGGAGGCATTTCTGAGAACATTCGATCACTTCCTCTCAGATATTTGCGTATCTTCCTATATGTTGACACCACTCTTTACCAGCACCGAACATCGATTGCGCAATCAGAAGAAAACAAGTTATCGAAGCTAAGTTAATGGGCTATCTGATAAAATCAAAAGGGGTCCCTGCTTAGGCGTCGTAAACCAGCCAGAACCACCCGCCTCCTTCTATTCGTCATCGTCATAACTCCAGTAGTTCGTTTTTATCGATCGTTATCCGTCCAGACTCAATCACTCCATGTTTCAACAATTGTAGGCTCACACTCTCCAGAGCAACCTTCATACATCAGACAGTATGTGATGCCGACAACCGTTCATTCTTCAACTGGGCTCCTGCTGTCAGTTCCACATACCAAGAAACGAAAGTCCAAAGAGTCGTTGCATAGATTCTTTTGAGACAACAGAAGAAGGTGCCTACGACCTTTTGATGCATACCGAGGCAAAAAAACAATGATGGCTTCATATTTGTGCTCTGATACAGTAGCGAAAA
Organism: Stagonosporopsis chrysanthemi; assembly: GCA_022560025.1. Taxonomy (NCBI): domain Eukaryota; kingdom Fungi; phylum Ascomycota; class Dothideomycetes; order Pleosporales; family Didymellaceae; genus Stagonosporopsis; species Stagonosporopsis chrysanthemi. Next base: position 26,305 of record JAFISE010000018.1, read on the forward strand.
GGCAACCAACGTGCCTGATGCGTCATGCTAGAAGAAGGGGAAGAAAGTGCTCGAAGCTGGACAATGTTTTAAGGCAACGGAAAAGGAAGATCTCTTTCCCCTTCTATCAAGGACACAATAAATTACATCCAAGCTAACATTTCGAGCGACACGGAGCCACAAGGCCATTATTGTCAAGGGGGAACCTTAGATGCCTGCCTACAAATGCTCAAAACTACACACTCGCATTCACAGTCTCCCAACCTCGCAACCCCTTCACAGAGACCTGAAACCTCCTCCTCGCAGACAACCTTGGCTCCACCAGCTCTCACACCGCACGGAAGCTTCCAGATGCCATTCACAACGCCACGACCGTCGAAGTCCCAAGCAAGTCTTATTCAAATCGTTCTCCAGCTCCTAGCCAGCAACCACTCCGCTCGCCACGTTCAATCGATCTTGCTGGGCCAGGATCCGCACAGGACGCTAGGCAGCCGCATACTACTTGTCCTCCGCGTCATGCACGGCGAGATTGACGCGCTCAGCGTATTCAGCGACATCTGAGATACGCACCACGATGATGCGGCGCGGGATTCTGCTCACGTGAGTACTCTGGCATGTCGGCATGTTGCAGCCATCACAACAGGGAAGCGTGGGAATGCAGAGTGTGTGTTCCATGCGGTGTATCTGGGGGTCGTGGAGTTGGACTCGGTACAATGTGTTGTCGAGGCTGTGTAGGCGGGGGCAGGAAGGAAGGTTAGGACAGGAGGGTCATATTGGATATCTATTATGATTCCGACTTGCTTTCCTACGATGCCGGGTGCAAAAGGGCGGTTGCAGTGACTGACTGCTTACCTTCTAAGAGCTCTTAAACCACGCAAATACCGTTCAATACATCACCACACTCTTGGTCAGCGAGGACTCGTTGTGACTTCAGATGTTGGGGCGCTGAGGTTCAGTTCAAGGGCGTTCCTACCTCTTTAATCATCTTCCGACTCTTGGCGTCTGAGTTGAGCATTAACGTGGGAAAGCTCAATGGCACAATTAGAACCAAGGACTGAATGCACCTGGATAGTAGAGGGAATGATGTGTGCTGCAGTAGCTATGTAGTTCTGCGTTGCATCAGGCTGCAACGAGCTGGTCACAACATGAGTCAACTTCACTGGCATGGTTCAAAAAGGCTTCATTGATCCGTGATAGTATTTTCGTGTCCCTATGGCTACCCGATGTAAACCATGCAGTTGTTAGATGAGCGATTGCCAAATTCCGTCCCCTTGATATCGTACATCCCAAATTGCAACTCACATCTGTGAAAAGAGATGCCGCGTAGCCTGTCCTATCTCCTTGCCTGAGATATTCCAAGATCGCAGAAGTGGAAGCGTTGCGTCAGTACATCTTTACAGTCAGGATGCACCTAGCATGCGCTTAGGCAGCAAGAGCAACAACAGCCATGCCGATGATCAGGGTTATGAAAGAAGCACCAAGCTTCCCAGCCGCACCCTTAGCCTCGGTCGCGCGGTTCTCGACGTTCAAAGTGGGAACAGCGTAGTGAGCGGACGTGTTGTTGGGGAAGAAGGCAGTAGGCTGAACGAACGAGGAGTTTGCACCTGACTCAGTGAAGGAGATACCACTCGTAGTGCCGTTGACAACAGGTGGTGACAAGCTTGGGAAATCGTAGCTGGCAGTGGGCGTCACGTCCGGATTTGTCGAGGTCTGGACGGTGAAACCGGGGTCCTCTGTCTCAGTGGGAAGCGAGGTCAGCTCACTCGGAATAGTCGCTGAGACGTAGTCGGTGATGGAGATCGCAGAAAGCGAGGTCACCTCGCTAGGGACACCAGAACTACGAACGATGGTGACAGTCTTGTACTTGGTCAAGGTGGTGTGGATAGTGGTCGTGGTGTCCAGCTCTTCGGTCGGGAAGGGAGCAGCAGTGGACCATGGACCAGGAGCAGTCCTACGCGGTCAATACGTGCGAAGGATGAAGTATTTGGTAAAACGCTACTCACAAGGTGACAATAGAAACGACGGTAGTGGGATCAGAGCCGTCCTCAATCGGAGTCGGCATCACTGGAGTCGGCATCACGGTCTTAGTCGTCGTGACAGTAACGTGGACGGTGGACAGCTCGCGAGTCTTGGTAAGCTCCGGACAGAGGTAGGTGATAGTCGTGGAGTGACCGTACATCTCGGCGGCTCCCGTGCAAAGCTTAGGAAGCTCGGCGCAGGTGCTGACAAGGTCGGCTCGAGGGAGCATCTCGATGACTTCGCCTTGGTGAGTGCCGTGGAGCATGGCGTTAGCAGCAGCGCCAACTCCTGCGTGTCAGCATGATCATTCTCAATTCAATTTGGCCTCGCGTGCAGCTACACGCGAGGGGATAAGGGGCGTTGTGCGGGAATGTGTAGGTGTGTGGGGTAGTACCTACCAGTGACTGCAGCGAGAGCCAGAGTGCGAACAGCATTCATGGTGATGGAAGTGACCGAAAACTTGCAAAGAGCGAAGTGTTGGATGGAGGTAGCGTAATTGAAAGAGTGTGAGTCCAACGAGGTAGAGCGAGTGTGGGGTTGCCGGTGAGGAGGAAGCAAGTTGGGGAAAGAGCAAATGTAGGTGACTATGTATTGCACGTGTCTTGGCCGCGCTACACGAAATAGAGACGAAATGAGCAGATCTTTCACAGTGACGAGACGATAGCCAATAGTAAGACCGCAATTTGGTGGAACGGTGAAGCTCCGTTTGTGTTGTGTTGTCAGTGACGCAAGTACCCGCGTCGTCTTGCCTATTTCTGTGTATCAACAAACGCGACTTGATTGGCAGCCAGCCGCGCCGTCGCGTGTCCGTGTGATGAATTTGGAGCGTAACCTGGGTCTGAAGATTTGGTCTCATCTCCCGTGTGCCCAGAAGAGTGCACAGAAGGTACAGCCAACACATGGAAGTGAAGCAGCGCATTCGTGCAAGCCAGTTTTCCAGAAATTGGGTATAGCAAAACTGAATTTCAGGATCGCTGCGAGATCAACCGTGGATGTTTATACCAGAGACCGAAATATCTGCCAAGTTCCATAGTCCAACCATTGTCTACTTGACGGCAATTAGTCACCATACAAGTCCAACAAATGCGTCAACATCCTTCGCTGGAGCTCCAGCACCTGACTTTGAGCAATCTTGGCCGGACTCCCGTCAGCATTTGTGGCTATCTCTTCGTCTTCGCTGGCCAGCAGATGCGGTCGCACACCAAAGAACGGCACTCCAAGTACCTTCAGCGACGAACCCTGTGACTCCGCCATCGCCTTGCTAGCCCGGTAGACCTTGGCATCGTACTGGTCGAGTTCTTCCTGTTCACGCTCTGGAGTCTAGTGCTAGTTAGCTTGTGTACTTCATTAGGCCGAATAATCGTACTCTGAGTAGGGGGGTGTTCTCCAGTAGTCCTGGCAGGGATCTAGCAGCGTCAGCATGGATCACCCAAGAGACCTGCATACTTGAAACATACAATGCTGCGCGATGAGTCTGTTCATTCTCCTTCTTCATAACGTGCTCTTCAATGAGACGCGTCCGCCCAGCCTCCCACTGCTTGACATTGCCTTCCTGATCCTTGATCAGTTTGCGCACCGAGACGGCAAATTGCGGGTTTTGCGCCGCTATCTTGCTAACGCATCGCAGGCCCTGCTTCCAGTCGATGATTGTCGCAGGATCGATCAGGGGCGTCGAAGAGCGAGCTTGAGGCTTTGGGATGGGCTGAGATTGAGCCGAGCGCCCAATCAAGCGGGGATCTGTTGGCGTTTGCTGCTGTGGCAGGTACTGTTCCTGTGGTTGATGTTGTCCTTGCTCTTCGGATTGGGGGAGGCTGGCGAGTGTACGCAAGATAGCGTCCAGGTCCATGTTGGCTGGCAGCCCGTTCTTCTCTGCCATCTTTAGGGTCAATGATTGGGATGAAAGGCTCTTTTCAAGTTGCGGTTGTAGTGGCTCTTCCTAGATCGTGCACGTGTATGGGCATGTTGCCTTGAAGACGAAGCAAGTCAGAAAGTGAAAAGGCGTTTGCACTGATGGGATGATTGTTACACCTCCGCACTTTCCTCAATCGCTGCAGTTCATTTCTACACCAAATGGGCAGGCTGAGATCTCAGCTTCCAAAATACCCAATCACAAATATGTAATTGACAGATGAAGTCGGCATCTCCACGACCCGCATGCCGATGTCAAGATCGCAAGTCTTGGCAGCCTCTTCGATGATCCCAACTTTTGTCGAATCAGCCGATCTCGACATCGAACCCTCTACGCCCACGCCACTGTCCTCCACGCACACCCAGCATGTCGAAGCACGTCAAAGACGCCACGCGCTTCACAGCGACAGGAGTTTGGGCGCACACAAGACCGGGCGGCCGCGCCTCGACGCTGCAGTTCGCCGACCCAGCGCCCAAGAACGAGACACCGCAGCAGAAAGTCAAGAGGCTGAGGGAGGCTGCCAATCGGGCGAAGATGGCACAGGTCACAAAGTGGGATTACGCGTATCTGTACGGCAGAATGGCTGCAGACGCGGCGCATAGGTTCACAGTGTATGGGTTGATTTTCGCAACCGGTATGTGTGATGCGTGCAATACACCAATGCTGCTGCATTGAGCTGTAAGGAGCCAGGGGCTGTTTTGCTAATATACTGTTCAGGCTGTGTCGGTGTCCTCGCTGTTTTCTCAATAGGCGACATGATCGTCTACAACCGCCGGAAACGCGCAATCTACTTCGCCGAGCAGGAGCGCGAACAAGCCAAGATCCTGGCAGCTGCTCGAGCAGCAGTGGTTGCAGGGACCGCATCGCCTGCACAGACAGCTCTTGTCGCTGGTATCGCCGAGGAAGAGGAGGCGATGGAGAAGAAGAAGGCGGAGAGGAAAGCGCCGTCGAAGCTGCTGTGGTGGCTGCACGGCGACTGGAAGGAGGAGAAGCTGCTGGAGGAGCAGAGGAAGGCCGCGCTGGCCGAGTTCAAGCAGACAGAGGCAGAGGGGCAGAGCTCTGGTGTCAATGCTGGCGTTGCCAGCGTCACTGCCGCGGTGCGGGACGCGCGGGACAAGGTCTCCGACAAGGTCTCCAGCACACTATCGACATCGACGTCGACATCAGCGCCGGTTGTTGGTGGCCCGCTGGACCAGGAGGCCGCGAATGCAGCCCAGAAGGCGGAGCAGGCGAGCAAGGGCTGGCTGGGGTGGATGTGGGGATCCTCAAAGAAGGAGTAGGCGTCTCATGTTGGGCAAAAGGGGGCAAAGGAGGCAAACAGCCTCCGTGTACTATATCCGACTTCCAGTCTGTACATCGCTGTTTCACTATCATGTATGCATCGCGGAGTTGGGCGGCACATGTAGACGGGCGCTGGGTATCTCTGTCATTCGAGTCTATAATTGCATATCGATCATCGTCGAATGAGCCTCTGTCTACTGATTGCCCTGTCCTGAGACGGGCATGTAGCTTCGACGGCGCTGCCCACAAGATCAGAACGAGCTTCACGTGGAGATGTTCGTTACTCACCTCCCTCCATTGATCCACCCACGGCCGGACTCCCGCATACCCCAGCAGGCCCACCGTTGCTGCTATGAATGCTAACACGACGACCTGGTCCTTGGTCGAGTCTCGCTGGAAGCATGTTGTGAGGACCTTCTCCTCCTTCTCGCCTTTGCAGAAACTGTAACCTAAACAGAACTGGCGGTTGCAGTCATTGCAGGACTTTTTGCTCGCACGTGAGCGCAGCTCGAGGTTAGGCTTCGAGGTGGTCGAGGGTGCATCGAGAGCGACTATGGTGCTGTTGCCGAAGCAGGTGCATTTGCAGTAGGAGGTCGGTGCTGGAGGCGTCAGCAGGGATGAAGAATTGTAACCAAGCAGATACCTACATGCGGCGAGAGACAGCGACAGGAATGCGAAGAAGGTCACGACAACTAGGAGGTATCTCTTCATGTTTGCGGTGGTCGACGTTGTACAGTCGCGCAATATGCTGGACGCGCTGTGGCTGATGGTGCGGCTGGCCAGGGTCCGCTCGGTCTCCGATGGCAGTCGTTGCGCTGCTTACAAGAACACGCCGGCACCCGCAGTCAGCAAGATCCGAGGATTTCAGCTAATCTCTCACAGTCTTGAGGGTTGACCAGGTGCGGTCTGCGCTCCAACATCCTAGTCCGCGAGCTCGAGGCGCTTTGACCTGATCGACGGCCAGCAGGCGCTAAGGCTTACATTTTCCTCCCCACCGCCGCGGTCAAGCTTCGTTCTCGCGCGCAGACACTAGCTGCAAGTTGCGCTGAATATTTATATCAACGGTCACGGCGATTCAATGCCCGCGACACAGGCGACTATCTCAGAAGCGGACGACTCTAAGACTGTCAGACTGCACATTACTCCGCTCAAGCCCGAGCTGCTGAAGGTATACCTTGCGCCGTCAGTCTTACCACTCGCGCGCAACGTCTCCTACCACACCGTTGAGACGTTCCCGGAAAAGGGATTTGGCTACGTCGAGTTGCCAGAGCACGAGGCGCAGAGGATCAGGAAGAAGCTCAACGGCACCACGTTGAAGGGCTCGAAAGTGCGCATCGAGATGGCCAAGCCAGAGAAGCGCAAGGTGCGGGAAGAGGCCGACGCCGAGGATAAGCCTGCGAAGCGTTCAAAGAAGGACAAGAAAGAGAAGAAGGACAAGTCAGACAAGTCGGAGAAGAGGCAGAGGTCGCCTGGTGTCTTTGACGGCGTGGAGCTGCCGGCTGACCGCAAAGTCAAGCGTGGCTGGACAGAGCCTGCGTCAGCGAAGAGCAAGAGCAGCAAAGAGAAGAAAGAAAAGAAGAGCAAAGAAGACAAGCACCAGTCCAAGCCGTCCAAGTACACCAAGGAGCCTGAGCTGCTGTTCAAAGCCAAGCTGGAGCCCGTTGCGGCGACTGAGCACACACACAAGGAGAAGAAGAAGGACAAGAAGGACAAGAAAGAGCGCAAGACCAAGACTAAGGAAGTTGTTGTCCATGAGTTCGAGAAGAACAGCAAGACGCCTTCGTTCCTCAAGGTAGCCAAGGTCTCGACCGAGAAAAAGCCGCCAGTTGACTACATTGATGGTGTCGGCTGGGTGGATGAGGATGGCGAGGTGGTCGAGCCTGAGACGAAGAAGGCAGCGCACAGCAGAGTATTGCAGCTCGTCGATGGCCAGCCGCTGAAAGAGCCGCCGCCAACAGACTCTCAGGGCCGGCCGATCGTGAAGAAGGATGCGCCTAAACCAGCCAAGAAAGAAAAGAAGAAAAAGGCCACACCACCACCAGAGCCATCCGAGTCTGAGCTGGACGACGAATCAAGCGTCGTGTCAAGTTCATCCGAAGAAGACGAGGACTCCTCAGATCCAGACGACGACGCCTCAGCCTCCGACTCCGACTCCAACTCCGACTCCAACTCCGACTCCAACTCCGACTCAAACGCACCCAGAAAAGCCACCACCTCACGCACCCCCTCCCCAGCCCAGCACAACCCCACCACCCCCTCCTCCACCGCAGCCACAGCCCCCACAGAATCCAAAAAAATTCACCCCCTCGAAGCCCTCTTCAAACGCGCCCCACCCCCGTCCCTCACAACCCCCGCCAAACCCCCACCCATAAACACAACCTTCTCCTTCTTCGACAACGCCACCACTTCCCCGCCCGCGGCATCCACCGAAGCCGCCGCCGACGACAACGCCCCCGTCACCCCCTTCACGCAGCGCGACCTGGAGTGGCGCGGCCTGCGCAGCGCCGCGCCCACGCCCGACACGGCGGCCATTGGGCGCCGCTTCAGCTTTGACTGGCGCAAGGGGAGCCAGGAAGGTGATGATGCCGAGGACGAGGATGAGCTGAGCGATGCGGGGGTGAGGGCCGAGGCGGTGTTGAGTTTGAACACGCGGGCGAACCAGGGGCCGGGGTTGGCGGGGGTCGTGGTGGGGGAGGATGCGGACGCGGATGCATATGCGGACAAGGGTGCTGGTGCTGGTGCTGCTGGGGAGGAGGCCGAAGGCAAGAAAGAGGACTCTGAGTTTCGCGCGTGGTTCTGGGAGCACCGTGGCGATATCAATCGTGCGTGGAAGAAGAGGAGGAGGGAGGCCTTGAAGGCGAAGAGGCAGGTGGAGAATAGGAAGATGACGGGGCGGAGGGCCGTGTAGCGATCGTATCGAGCGTAGCGAGCATTAGAGCATCAGTGTTGCGAGCATCAGAGCGTCAGTGTCGCGAGCATCAGCATTGGCATCAGCATTTCGTGCATCAGCCTCACAAGCATCAGCCAACCCATCCCAACCCATCAATGCCTATCTATGCCATGCCGCCCTTCCACGTCAATCAACGTACTCACATACCGCCCTGCCAATCTGCAGACGAAGACGTGTGCAGCATTCACACTCTTGATCTTCTCCCTTCTTGATCTTCTCCCCTCTTGATCTTCTCCCCCACGTGCCCCCCATCCCCCCTCCCCAATTCCTTTAATATCTCCCCTCCTCTCTGCTCACTTCGGCTTACCTCCCTCCCTCTACTGCGTCTACCTGTATGGCCATCCAGCGACTCACCAGGACCGAGCATGTCGCACACACCGGCTCCGGTCTTGACTCTGCTGTGTGAGATAGACTCATGGATGGGGGTGCTTGCGAGTGATTTCTGACAGGGGGAAACACGTGGGTGTGATTCGGCTAGAATAGACTGGGATTGCTTGATCGCTAGAACGCGTACGACTATGAAATGGACTGAGATGGAGTGGACTGAGATGGAATGAAAATGAGATAGTAGAGCCAGCAGCAGCAATGATACCAGACACGCCGAAGCGCTCACACAGGACGAAAACAACCTGCAGCCGGCGGATGAGAGAAGCAATCAGTCGAGCTCAACACCACACATCACGCAGGCCCTGGCGCCCCGCTCCTCCCGCGATTCCCCTCGTCGCGCCCCCTGATTGCGCGCTCCAACTCGCGGATCCGTTGCTTCAACGCCTCGTTCTCGCGCTTCACCTCCTCCAGCTCCGCGCGCTGCAGCGCCACCTCCTCGTACCGCGGCGTGCTCACAATGCTGCTGCTCCTGCGCATCTCGACGCCGCCGAGCCCCTGCTGGGAGCTGATGCTCTGGCGCCCGCTGTGGGGGACGCTGTGGCCGCCTCCGCCAACGACGGGCAGGGCACTGCTGCGCGACACGCTGCTGCTGCTGCGGTGGCGGCGCGAGGCCGTCGGGTGCGTGGCGCCCTGCAGCGGGGCGCCGGTGTGGGCTGCGCTGCCGGCGGGATCGGTGACGTCGAGGAGCGCGTTGGAGGCGATGGAGGAGGTGGTTGAGGCTACAGAGGCCGAGTGCGCGCGCAGCACGGAGAGCTCGCGGGTGAGTCGGTTGACGACGGCTTCTTGCTCTTTCTCGAGCTCGAGGTGCATTTCGGCGGCTGTCATGGGGCGCGGGTGCCGCATGGGGATGTTGCCTGCGTCGGCGCTGGGGAGGCCGGGCGAGAGCGGTGGAAAGGCGTGCGTGTGTTGGGATGAAGGGATGGTGCCGCCAGGTGAAGCCAGAGGCAGCGGCGGTGGACTCATGGGGTAGATCTGGGAGGCCCGTCGCGAGGCTGGTGTCGAGTTCTGGCGAGAGTTGGATGCGCCGGTCTGCGTGTGCGAGGGATTGCTTGTGATGCTCGGGCGTGGAGACACTGGGACGGAATTCAGGTCTGGCGCCATGATGTTTGTATTGTCATGGAATGTCTCTCTTTCTGGCTTGGGTGTTGTTGTTGTTGTTGTTGTGGTGAATGGTTGTACCCCACCGTAATGTGTTGGCACTTATACAAGGATGGACGCTGCTGGGTACGCGTTAGAGCTCGTGGCGTGGTGCGAACAGGCGACGCGTCGAGGACGTGATGATCCGCGTCGTTGAAATGGGGCGGCGCTGCGGTTGGCAGAGGGAGAGGTTGCCGCAGGCGCGACCGATGAGGGGCAGCTGCATCAGCTAACCAGCAGGCCCATGTTGAGTGGATGCGTCGTGCAGTGAGGCGACACTGTCCGTTATGAGCTCCCTGCACTTGGCCGCGAAAGCTTGTTTGAACGGTGTTGGTCGAAAGAAGTGCTTTGCATCGCATTGGTGGCCAGTCAGCCCACCAAACTCATCAATCTGATGCCACCATTCCACATACAGGCTAGTAAGGCTGGTGTTCAACAGGTGCGATTTGTTCATTGACGCATACATCATCAAACTTCTACTGCTCACCCTCCACACCTCTGGACGCGGTGCTTCCTCTCCTCCCACTGCTCTGCTTCCGCACATGCGGTGCTAGCATGGCCTTGGCAGACTCTATCGCTTCGTTGATGCCCTGAGCTGTCTGCTCAATTATCCGCAGAAATGCTTTTCCATAATGCCGTAAACCCCCAACTCCAAGCCGGATGCTCTATCTCGATTTGGCCAAGGATATCTCTGAAGTGCCTCCATGTCGTGTAAACGCTCTAGTAAGTGCGAGCCAGGTTCCTGAGGTACCAGTCGACAAGTTTCCGGCCAACCTTTGCCTCGGAGACGTGGATGAGGTCCTGTTGAGTATTAGTCGTAGCGCTCGTTGAATCAGATTTCAGTGTACTTACACCCTCCATGGCGTAGTCAAGATCGCCGGCAGAGACAACGTCACCCTCGAGCAGACCGCCCTCGTTCCACCTAATCTGCTTGTTCCTCTGCTTGTTGACGAGCAGCCAACACCTCAGCTTCTCGGGCTCAACCTCGAGGAACCCAGCGAGCTTCTTCAGGTCCATGGTGGTGTAGAGCTTGAGGTAGCTCTTGACGGTGGGCGACATCATGTTGTTCTTGACGTCGTCCATGAAGATCCTCAGGTGGTGCTCGAGAGGGTCGATGTTGACCTCCGGGTTGTCAAAGTCGGGGGGTGTGGGGCTGATGAACTTGGGGCAAGCGGTGCGGAACAGCTCCTCGAACAGAGGCAGCGACTCGGGGCCGCCACGCTGCAGCTTGTTGAACTGCTCGCCGTACTTTTCGCGGAGGGCGGTGTGGATGGTGTCGTCGAGCCTGGTAGGCTGGAAGGCAACGCAGATGGCGACGAGTGCGTACATCTGGTCGTTCTTCTTGGTGATGGAGTCGTACTGGGCATTCTTCTGGAAGTTCTTGGTCCTCGAGACGTAGACGAGGATGTGGGAGAACATGCGGATGGCGTCGGTGTAGCGGCGCATCATCATGTACGAGAAACCAACATAGTAGTATGTGGTGAAGTGGGCGGCCATGACGCGGGCGAACTGGGCCTTCTTGTTGAGCTCGATGTCATCGAGGGTCTTGAGGGCGAGGCTGAAGTCGCCCAGCAGGCAGTGAACGCGCAGGAGGCCGATGATGGAGAAGTAGCCCAGCATCTTATACAGGGGCCGCTGGCCATAGTCGCCGGCGTACAGGTTCGAGTCCTCGCCGCGCTTCATGGCGGCCAGCTGCTCGTTGATCTGCGAGCGCTGGATCAGCGAGTAGAGGACATTGAGGACGCTGTAGCAGCCCCAGGTGTTGGGGTTCTCGCGCAGGAGCTGGATCTCCTCAGGGTTGTCGTTCTTGAGGGCGACCTTCTGGCGGTAGCTGCAGAAGCTGTTGAACTGGTAGATGAACTCGTCGATGACGTCCCATGCCCAGTAGTACTGCGGCGTGTCAGCGGGGCGGCAATGGAGCGCACACGCGGCGGCGCGCGGTGCAGGTGCAGGTGCAGGTGCAGGTGCAGGGTCTTCTTACGTTGGGGACCTCGAGGTCGACGGGGCCGTCCGAGTTGAGGATGTAGTGGAACAGGTTGCAGTAGTTGTCGTAGCTGGCGAACTTGGTCTCCAGCGTCGCCTGGAACTCGAGCGGGGTCGCGGCGGCCTGCAGCTGGGCGTGGATGTCCTGGTTGCTGCCGATCGAGGGCATGCGGTCGAGGTCCTCGCCGTCGTACTGGACCTGCTCGCGGAACTCGCCGGCCGCGACTTCCTCGTCGGCGTCCGAATCGCCCTGGAAGCGGCTCATGGTGCGGTGCTGCGTGCGGCGGGCGGCGGGCGGGGCAGGCGTCGATGTGCTGGGCGTGCTGAGCGATGGCGTGGCGGCGGCGGCGTCGTGGTGGTCGAGGTCGATGAGGCTCCCCGCACAAGAATTCGCACAAACAATTCGCAGCCAAAGTGCGTTGCTTGGCGCCTGAGGGGCTAGGGCCCGCGCTGCGAGGGCTGGCTGCGCTGGCCAATCAGGCGCGCCGGGCCTGTTTCATGCCTGGGTCGGCGCGACTCACCATGGACGTCCTCTGTCTCCGTTTGTCGTGGTAGCAGGTCTGGCGAGACGAGTCCCGCCTGTGCCGTGCTCGCGGAGAGAGATCCTGCGCGCCAGCCTGCCCGTCGCCGCATCATGAGCACCAGCGCGCGAGGCTAGGCCGCTGGCTGGATCCGTCGCCTGGCAGAATGGGCACACTTATTAAAGCCTACCGTCTTCCACGAGGCTTCTGGAAGTGCCTCCCGCCCGTCAAACGCCCAGCTGCCCCCTTCACAGTGACTCCAGGACACTGCCGCCATGGCCTACACCATCCTGCTGTTTGTCACACGGAGACCAGACCTCTCGCCTGAAGAGTTCAAAGACCACTATGAACACGTGCACATCCCCCTCGCCCAGCGCCTCTGCGCCGGCACCTGGCCCTCCAAGTTCACACGGCAATACCTGGCCCGCATCACGCGCAAAGGCTTTGGAGGCCCAAACAACCCAGACCGGCCGCCGCTGCTGCTGCGCGGAGACGCCGACGTCATCGACTACGACGTCGTCTCGGAGATGACCTTTGACAGCGAGCGCGCCTTCCAGGCCTTCTACAAGAGAGTCTATGAAAAGGACGTCGCTGCCAGGCTCGCCGCAGACGAAACAGAGTTCCTGGAGCTGGGCAAGACGCGCGTCATCGTCGTCGGCGAGACCATCACCACAGAGCACGGCGTCACCAGGACCGTCAAGAACTCGGTACGCAACAACAACGACACCTCCGAGGACAGTGAAGGCAGCTCGAGCGGGCAAAGCTGAAGAGGTCACGTGGACACGGCGTTGGACGGTTGTTTTGGCATTCGGATTGGACGGTGGGCCCACTATTGGAAGGATTCTGGCGTTACTTCGATGCTCGATGCTCGATGCTCGATGCTCGGTTAATACGATGTTTTATTGGTGCATGCAATACCTGGCACATGTTCCCACTCGAATGAGGACTTTTGCCGGAATTTGCCGGCGACATGGTCGTCTTCGGGGTCTTTATCTCGTTCTAGGCGGACATGGGATGTTTGGCAGGGTCATATGGTAATTTAGCAGGGGAGCGGCTGTTTGGGTATTACCAGCTTCCATAATGAAACGCAATATGTTAAACAACACCAAAACCGCTTCAAGATCCTGGAACAACATGAAGACTGCCCAAAAAGACTGCCTCAACACTAACACATGTCTGAACTACCTAAACAGCACTACTCCCTACTCCCCTCATTATCCCCCGAACGCGGATTATCCAGCTTCGAGTGCCTATACTCATAATGCCAATCACTCCGCTGTATATCGCTTCTGACCTGATAATTCTCCTCGGCATCAACCAGCGTCTGCATATCCAAATCCACCACAATCATGCCCTCGGCCGCACTGCCCAGTTTCGCCAAGGGCCCTACAAACGGCACCGTAACCTGCCATCATCAGCATAGCCCTCCCATACAACGTCAAAAACGCCGCAGAGAGAAAAGACAGAAACTCGTTCGAAAAGGGAGGATCAAGAAAAGGACAAGACAATAGAAAAGATTCACAAACGCACCTGACTCAACCCCGCATACCCCTTCCCCGGCGGCCCCCCTGCATTTGCAAACACAACCGCACACGTATTCTCAAACGCGCGCGCGGTGAGCATGGAGTCGAGGAACAGCGCCTCGGACGCCGGGTTGCGCGCCAGCCCCGCGGCGTTGCAGTCGTTGAGCGTCCAGAACGTCGGGATGATGATGATTTGCGCCCCTGCGGCGATGAGCTCGCGGAACGCCTCCGGGAACGCCAGGTCCCAGCAGATCAGCAGCCCGACTTTGCCGAGGGGGGTCGAGATGACTTCGTGCGGGGCGTGCGTTGAGGAGGTGAGGTGGGAGCGTTCGGGGCCCCTGGGGTGTGGTGTTAGCGCGTTGAGGGGGGAGGGGGTGGGGGTGGGGGTGGGGGAGGAGGATGGGAGAGGAGATGATTGGAGTAGAAAGGAGCGGAGAGAAGAAAGCATGTCATAGAATGAAACGGAAAGCAAAAACGCACCATAAGTTCTTCTTCACGTACTTCCCCCTCACTTCCCCCTCCCTCCCAATAAAGTACGCCACATTCAACAACCTCCCTTCCTCCTCTTCATCTCCTCCTGGATGCCCCTCAACAATCGTCCCGGGGACAATACAAATCCCACAATCCCGTGCCAACTCTTGATACCTCTTGAGATACGTCTCCCACTGGTCGCACAGCCCGGCGAACGCTGGATCCTTAGGCAGCCAATTGGTGAGATGGTATTCTGGGAGCACAGCTAGCTCGGCGCCTTGAGCAGCTGCGGAGCGGATGAAGTTTGCGGCTTTGGCGAAGTTGTGCTCAGGGTCCAATGGCTTTGGGAGAAGATGAGTATGCCGTCATCGTGAGAGGATTTTTGTGGAGAGGCGTACTTTAGGGTATAGCTGGATTACTGCGACTTTAATTGTGGATGCCATTGTGTGATCTGAACTTAGAAGTGATGAATAGGAACTAGGAGAGTAGTGTCAAATCAGACGGTTTGGTACGATGCTCGAATGAAGATGGGGTAAGCTCCTCCATTGACGCTAAACCCCACTCTATCATGATTGGCCAATTCCACATACACCCTGACCAAGTCAGTCAACATACTTGGCGATCACTGTACGCTGTTCAGTGGTAGATAGCTTGATTCATTACATCGTAGAAGACGCGCTGGAGAGACAGTAGGTATCTAGGTGCTGGCGATGAAGATGATTTCCAAATACCATAAAACCAAGTAGGAGACACGCCAAAAACCAAGTGTACCACACATATGAGGAGGGCCTGCGACATCTGGCACACATGACTGTCGGCGCTGTATAACAAGAAGAATGGCAGGCGGCAGGCATTGGCTTGTGAGGAGTTAGGACTGCGCGCTTGCCGTGTTGGCGTTATCGTGGAGTCGACTAAGGTCCTGGTAAGTCCGCCAGCTTTGTTCCCGTAGCTTTAACAAGACCTTTTAAGCTACAGCTGCATTTGCCCAGCTACTGTGCTCAATGCGAATGCCAGTGGGCTTGTACGATTCACTCTGAGAGTCGGAGTCAAACTCTGAGCCAGTATCGAGGACTGCGTAGGTGTTCGTCACTGGAAGCGCCATCGCGGGGATACGCATGACGGACGGACGGGCCCTCGTACCATGCTGTGGCAATGGAGCGGCGCATTCGTCAAGACCCCAGTCGATCCGCGTTCCTTTATAGATCGTGCGAGACATCATGCAGGCCCTGGCGGAGAGTGCGTTGTGAATCGAGTTGATCGAGATGTGTACATCTTTGTCCTTGAAGTAGACGTCCACAACAACGAGGTTGTGGATGTGATCCAGATGGTCTCGGATCTGCTCTTCAGTGGTTCTGCCAGCCGCGCCACGCACGATGAGATTTCTCGAAGCCCCCCCAGCGATCTTGTGAGCGACACGAGGGGGGACGTGGAAATGGCGATCAGCCCAGCGAAATTCAAGCTATTTCCATGTTAGCTTGCCCGTACAAGAGGACTGGAGGCTTTGGGGACATACACGCTTAGCATGTAAGTAGATGTCATTGCGCTTGACATATCCCAGGAATTCAGCCGCGCCTTCAACAAAGGACACAGCGACGGAGCCGTCATTGCGAAAGAAAATGTCGAGCAGTCGCCCTCCACGAATGATCCCAGCGATGTCTTTGTGAGAGGTACGCTCCGCAATATTGCTGATGAGAATCGTGCGTTGATCATGTATGGGGATGCGGTCGCAAGGTTCCCTCTCTGGCCTGTAATCCTGCTCTTCTTCCAGACTATTGTCACCGCAGGGTTCATTCTGGTCGTTGTTGAGTGTGCGATGCAATGGTCGAGGCCTAGCTAAGTCGAGATGATCATTGCCGATCTCTGTATCGTCTGAAATTGGTGTGCTGTCATTATTGTAAGACCTCTGCGTCGAGCAGTCGTTGTCGTAGGAAGTTGGTGGTGTGGATGGGACAGCTGTCTGTTCCCAGGAGGTCGTCCCTGGGCTGCGTTCGGACTGGGCATGGTTGTGATTCGTGGCTTCGCTTTCACCAAGGAGAAGCGTGTTCAGGGCGTCCATCGTGAAGCCGCCACGAAACAGTGCATTCTTTAGCAGAGCTTCAGGCTATCAGTAGGTTATCGCGGGTCGAAAGGTCTTGACATACCATATTCTTGGCTGCACTGTTGCTAATTGGTTGTCAGTGACCATGCTGACAGACGTGCGCAGAGGAAGACAGGCAGAAAAGACAGCACGGAAGAACAATCCAGACTTACCAGGTGAGCATACTCTGCCTTCGAGACGGTGACATTGCTCAGCATATCAGGCGCTAGCTTGAACTCCTGTCCAGAAGTGTGCTGGTCTTGAATTAGTGTGATGAAGATGCGGGTGCCTAAGGGAGCCGTACAAATCTAGCTCTATTTTTGCGCTGTCAGTAAGGACATCGGACTATGCACTAATCTGGACCAAGAAGTACTCACCTCTGAAGAAGAGCATCGAAGTAGGCCCTGCCTATGGTGATCGTAGCCATGGTGTGTAGGTTGGCAAGAGAAGAGAAGACCGGAGAGACCTTTTTGTATTGCGCGCAGAAGAAGGAAGAAAAGACATGGAGAAGGCTCCAGGGTCAAGCTTGGCTGACCGTTTGCTTGATATCAGTCTGGGGAAGGAGCGCCCCACTTTTCTGGAGGACGCGACGCCATGAGGACTCTCTTGATGTTACTGGAATACGAACAGCCAAAGACAGCTGTGGCGTAGCTGTGGCCCCCAAACGTTCATTTAAGCAATCGACCCCGATAGACAATAGATCAACAGATGCAAGATTGCCGGGTGGGTGTGAAGTGCTAGGGTCATGATCTGCCGCGGCACGCGGCTCTCAGTAGCTGTTCATTCTGGGCGTAGCGCCAATTCGCGGTCTCCCAAAGTTTTTGTGGCCGCCATGTGTCAAGCTATGGACTCCAATGACCCGAAATCGCAGCTGGTGAAGCAGCTCGCCACGAGCGGCGGCGACAACGCCGGCTCTTTGTATTCACAGTTCACTGACAATCCGTTCTTTACTGCCGTACGGTCGATCCTCGTGTTGGCGCGATGACGGAGTGTGCTCACATAGCCACAGGGCTTCGGACTCGCAGCATTAGGGGTCGCAGCGCGAACAGGACAGAAAGGACTCCAGTATGGCGCTGCATTCCTGCGCCGACGGATGCTCATCGATCTTGAGATTACTCGCCACGACGATGCCTACCCTTGGCTCCTTCAATGGATGACCACATACCACAGAGCGCAATTGAACGGCGCTCAGCGCTCAGCAGGTGCTTCGGCTGCGCCTCGTAGCATGCTCACGAAGGTGCTCAACCGTATCGATCCGCGCATGCACCACCTTCAGGTGCGGACCTCAGCTCCGCAAGATGGGCCTGCACTGGCTGCGCACTTTTCCTTCGTACCCGGTCCCGGGCGACACTTCATGCGCTATAAGAATGCCTTCCTGTTGGTCGACCGCCAGCGTACGCGCGATGCCTTCGACATGCGAGATGGTACACCCTTCGAGACGATCAGTCTCACAACTCTGTACAGCCACCGCAGTGTGTTTGAGGACATATTTGCGGAGGCGCACCAGCTGTATCAGCAATCACAAGAAGGCAAAACCGTCATATACAACTCAATGGGCACAAGCTGGCAGCCGTTTGGGCAGCCGAAGCGCAAGCGCCCGTTGGACTCGGTGGTGCTTGAAGAAGGTGTCAAGGAGCGGATCGTGGAAGACATGGAGGCATTCATTGCCTCGCGCGCATGGTATCTTGACCGCGGAATCCCATACAGGAGGGGATACCTCCTCTATGGACCTCCTGGTACAGGCAAGAGCTCGTTCATTCAAGCTGTTGCAGGGCACTTAGACTTCAACATTGCTATTCTCAACGTCAGCGAACGAGGGTTGACGGACGATCGCTTGAACCATCTGTTAACTAATGTGCCACGACGGACTGTCGTGCTCCTCGAAGACGTGGACGTCGCATTTATGAACCGGAAGACGCCAGGTGCAGACGGGTTCGCTAGTGCATCTGTAACATTCTCTGGGCTCCTCAACGCTCTGGACGGTGTTGCTAGTGCTGAAGAGCGCATCATTTTCTTGACGACCAACCATGTCGAAAGATTAGATGAGGCTTTGGTGCGACCTGGACGCGTCGACATGACTGTCAGGCTCGGCGAGGCTACTGAGCACCAGATCGAACATCTATGGGATCGATTCTACGCCGAGTTCGACGTGAGCGGTGAAGCGAAACAGAGATTCATGGCCAAAGTCAAGGAGTTGGGATTGGTCGACTCAGTGAGCACTGCAGCGTTGCAGGGTCTGTTCCTGTACAATAAAGACGATGTCGAGGGCGCCATCAGTATGGTCTCAGGCCTCACCGCCGGTCACAGCCAACGTGAAGGCCATGTGGGCATCCCTGGTCATGTAGATGTCAAATAAGCGGGGCTCGAGGAATGCATGACATCACACCGAATACTATTAATGCGCCTGGGCCCGTCTGCATGATAGTCTAGTGTACGACAATTGTACTTACAAATGTTAGAGTAGCGTAAGCACGCCGTAGGTCAAATTTTCCTCATCACTGGGCCGAAAGAACAGGGTTGCGCCCACGGACTGGGCAACAATGCGTAATGCAAGTGATGCGCAGCCGCCCGAACCGCATCTTGCTTGAAGGCCGAGCTACGCGCAGTGCGCCCGCGCCAGCTAGCTATTTCGCGTTAGCACAGTTCGCCCGCATGCGGCTTTCATTGGCTCATCGTGCTGTGAACGCACAGCAAGGTCACTTCTGTAGTCATATCTAATCAGATCATCGAAAGATGGCGGAGTTATCTGATCTTTTGATCCCCCCGAGTTCGCACGAAACCCTTTTCGTGTGATATACCGGCGCAAATAGCCACGCGCCCCTGTGGCCAGTGAACCCACATATATGGCTGAGGAAGTGTCGCACTCGCCTGTCGTTTCTTCGCCTGTTCTTCGTGACACAAGCTGCGACCCGGGCATTTCCTCGCCTGCAGGCAGCAGCTACGAGTTACATGACTTCCGCCCCCAAAAAGCAAGGAACATAGCCACAACCGCATCTGATGACGAGCGCGATCTCTCTTCACATCGCACAGAGAACTCACCTCCGTCTCCAAAGAGAAGGATGTCGCGCGCGCCGCTGCTGGTGCGGTCTTCCCCAGCGCAGGGCACAGGTAAGCTGATGGATCATTCCGCACTCCGTGCTGGAGCGTTGCGTGGATGCTCGGGAACGTGCGCTTCACAGCGTCCCACCGGGTGTGATATCAAGGATGTATACTGAACGTCCTGCTAGGATCCTATGGAGGTTTACCGATACTCTCGTTGAGCCCTGATCAATCCGACGAGGATCATGTGACCAGCGCCGACCGCCACGGGAAGAAGAAGGCAAAGAGCAAACTCTCAAATGCAGTTTCGAATACGTCTTTGAGAAGCAACCGTGGATCAGCACGAAGCTCGCCTATCCTCACGAATTCCTCATCGAGACGGAGATTAAGAGATGAAAGCGGTAGCAGCACGACGCTCCATGATGGCCTCGGGGGGCAAGAAGCAACGCAATTCGAAGCCCGTTTTAACTCAAGCGCATTAGACCCATCTATAGCTGCAGTATCGCCTGTGCTCGGAAGCACCAAGTCTTCGACGTCCAGCACCAATATCGACATTGACGATGATGAAGACGAACTTGACGATCTGTCTGATGACGACGATCTGCACGACCAGAAAGGCAACCCGTCTGACAACTCACCCTACGCACAAGTGCGAGCCTCCGTCGCTGCTACCGACAACCTGACCCTATCTATTGATACACCCCGGATGTGGGTTCTGTCACTCATCTTTGCTATTGCCGGTTCTTCAACCAACCTGTTTTTCTCCCTACGATACCCTAGCGTCAGTCTCACTCCTATTATTGCGTTGTTACTTGTTCATCCACTTGGCTTGTTCTGGGACCAAGTTCTCAAGCGGCCAGATGATCCTGAAGAAACCTTCGTCGATGGCTGCCGCGCTACCCTCGCTCTGCCACCTAACACATCTTGGGCCCGCCGTTTCCGACTCTATCTTGCGAAAGGC
This sequence comes from Stagonosporopsis chrysanthemi, assembly GCA_022560025.1. Taxonomy (NCBI): domain Eukaryota; kingdom Fungi; phylum Ascomycota; class Dothideomycetes; order Pleosporales; family Didymellaceae; genus Stagonosporopsis; species Stagonosporopsis chrysanthemi. The sequence goes on from JAFISE010000018.1 coordinate 46,542, forward strand.
CGCTGGAATGAGAAAGAGCACTGCTGCGTTTACGTGAGCAGTAACGTGTCTTTTGGTTTTGCATTCGCAACCGATGTTAGTATAACACAATATAGCCCAGACCTCGTATGCTAACCACCTTTCAGGTCATCGTCGAGCAAGTGAAATTCTACCATCAAGATCTAGGCGTCATGTACCAGGTCCTGCTCATTCTTTCCACCCAAATTCTTGGCTATTCTCTTGCCGGACTTACCAGACGTTACTTGGTGCGACCCAGCGGCATGATATGGCCAAGCACACTGGTTTCGACTGCTATGTTCACTGCCTTGCATAAGGACGAGAACAAGCCCGCGGACGGATGGACCATCTCGCCTCGGAAGTTCTTCACTCGTGTCTTTTCTGGCTCAGTCGCCTTTTACTTCCTCCCTGGCCTGCTGTTCCCAGCTCTGAGTTACTTCAGCGTCATCACCTGGTTTGCGCCTAAGAACGTTGTGATTGCCAACCTTGTAAGTGTTCTGTTGGTCTAGACCCAAACAACTACTGATATTGCTGTAGTTTGGAGTATCATCGGGCTTGGGCTTGTTCCCTGTAACATTTGATTGGGCGCAGATCGCTTACATTGGATCACCTCTCGTGACACCTTTCTGGGCTGCTCTTAACATCCTCGGTGGACTCGTACTTGTCATGTGGATTGCAGCTCCTATCATGTGTACGTTTGTAGTTGTTCGAAGTTTGCACAACGTACTGACAAGTAGCAGACTACGCAAACGTAATGTACTCTTCGTACATGCCAATCCTCTCTGCCGCGGTCTGGGATAACACCGGTGTCCCCTATGACGTGAGCAAGATATTGACGAAAGACTTTCTGTTCGACGAAGAGGCATACAAGAACTACAGCCGAGTGTTCCTGCCTATCACTTACGTACTCAGTTATGCACTGCAATTTGCAGCCCTTACAGCTCTGCTCTCGCACACTGCCCTCTGGCACGGCAAGGATATCTGGCGGCAATGGAGTCGTTCGTGGGCTGAAATCCGGAAAGCACCTGCAGCTGACTATGAGCCACTCAACAACCTCCCTGAAGGCAATGGACGTACTCCATCCCCCAACACCTACCGTCATCGAAACAGCACGACTTCCGAGCCCGACATGGAAGACCTCATGGACGCAGAGGATGTTCACAACCGACTTATGCGAAGATACCCTGATGCGCCGATGACGTGGTACTTACTCACCGGTGTCGCCATGGCAGCTGTCGGTATGTACGTTGTCGAATACTATCCGATCCACCTTCCTTGGTACGGATTGCTACTAGCTCTTGGTATCGGTGCAACCCTCTTCATTCCGATCGGCATCGTGATGGCCATCACCAACCAGCAGAGCAGTATTTACCTCATTTGCCAGTTGATCTGTGGAGGCGCTTTTCCTGGTCGTCCCGTTGCCAACATGGTATTCACCACGTTTGGCTACATCTCTTCGACGCAAGGCTTGAAGTTCGCATCTGATTTGAAGCTCGGTCACTACATGAAGATTCCTCCCAGGCTCCTCTTCAGACTCCAGCTCACCGTGACCGTCGTGTCAAGTCTGACTCAGATCGGTGTTCTGAACTGGATGCTGAACTACATTCCCGGCATCTGCACTACCGAAGCCATTAACGGTTTCAACTGCCCCATTGCGCGAGTTCACTTCAACGGCAGTATCCTATGGGGTGTGGTAGGACCGAAGCGATTCTTTGGCCCTGGCGCTCTCTACCGACCACTCGTCTGGGCCTTCCTCGTCGGCGCCGTCTCTCCAATCATCTTGTGGTACTTTGCGCGCAACAACCGCAAATCTATCCTCCGCAAAGTCAATCTCGCAGTCGTATTCGGTAGCTTAAGTTGGATCCCACCTGCCACCGGTCTCAACTTCTCCGTCTGGGCGATCGTGTGCTACATCTTCAACTACGAGATCCGCAACCGCAGGAAGAATTGGTGGAGGAAGTACAACATGATGCTGAGTGCTGCCCTGGACTCTGGGCTTGCATTTGGTGTAGTGGTCATCTTCTTCGGTATCGTGTTCCCCGGATGGATGAAGGGTTTCAAGTGGTGGGGTACCGAGGTGTATAAGCAGGTAGGTCACGATTGTCTCGTCCTCTTGTTTCGTGATACTAACAAAGTCATAGGGCTGCGATTACACAGCATGTCCGTACCGCGACGTGCCCGAAGGCGGTACCTTTGGGCCAAAGGCTTGGTAAATGGCAACTGCATTGCGCTGCTTTTCTGCATATGCATGGGCAAGGCGTTTAGTTGTGATGAGCATCCAACAATGGCGTTCGGTTTTGAACAATGTTTTCATTCCCAGCGAATTTTGATAGACTTCGTCGATGCGGAAAACAAATGCCTGCCTCACATGGTACGAATTCTCTTCTCAGGACTCTTGACTTCCTGCGTTCAAGTCTCGCCATCCATTGTGCCGTGAACTTACGTTGTGCCGATCTACCTATACAGTATCATATCTTGCGTGCCTTCAACATTCCTCAGCACTAGAGGAACGCTCGCCGTTCCGCATACGCGGATCATGTCTCATTCCCTCGTATCTTGGCCTGCCGTCACAGGCTATTCGGTTACTAAGAGTCGACAGTCCCCCTGGTCGAAGCTATCTTCAAGCCAGCTTGTGAAGTCTAGGTACCGGTTGTCTCATTGTGCCCGGTTCTCCCGGATTGTTTGCATACAGCCGTCTTCGTAATCATCAAGTTGCTATTGATTGGATTGACTGGGCATGTTGCGCAGGCTGGAGTAGGTCAGGCTTGATGGTATTTCCGCAAGGTCATCACGTTGTGACTCGCAGAGGGGCTGGATGATTTTGTATACCTGACATTGCCAGTCTGCACTCTGAACCTCATGTCTGCCAAAAACGGCGTACACAAGGCGATGCGTGTCGACAATAGTGAGGTGGGCCTTCGACACAATTGCTGTCGTGACTTACGGCACCCGACAGGCTTCGCACTGACGGGCTCTCCCCAGCTCGGAGCCGGTCACACGTTTCTCCGACGCTCTCAAGTATACAGAGGTTCCAGGTGATAGTTTCCATTCGATAGTGGTGCGATCCAACGATTACCTGAACATGCTCTATGAAGCCCCTATTTTCTTCCACAATTGCTAACAAACCAATAGGATCGGTTGAAAGGTAGACGGAACTCACCTTTGCCGGCTGGCTCTTTGACAACGATGAACGACCGTGCTTGATGTAAATATTTCCAGCCGAACTCAAGATTCAGGACGCAAGACAAGATTTGATATTTTCTCCAGTATCCCTGGATGTAACTCTACGGAGTGATCGCTCGAAGCCGAGCAGATCAAGGCTAGACGCCAAGATGATGATCTTTTGTGACGGTTATGAGAAGCAGATCACGTGTTGGTAGTCTAGTGTTGCTTCCACATCTTGTAGAGCATCTCTTGCCTCAGCTACATTACAGATACGTCATGAAAATAGACCCGACTGCTGCTTCGCGGAGAGCAGAACAACACAACAACAACAGAATAGCAGAATACATGAAATTGCATTTCACCGCTACATCTTTGCTGCGACGACCCGGATCTTTATGTTGTAGAGTGTAGATAGTTCGGCACGATATCCACACCAGAAGTAATACCTACAGGTGCAGATACATTGTCTCTGGGATTTATAGTTTCGAGTTCATCGTAATCGTAAACGAACTGCCCAAGCATGGGAGACCCTTCTTCTCGATTTTTTATCGCCAGTCTGGGGAGTGCATATAGTCCGTCCATGTCTTCGTACGAAGCAATATCTTGCGAATTCTCAAGGCAGAGCTCAGCAGCATCACATTGTAAGGTGAGTTTGTAGGAAACTATGGCTTCTTGATCTACATCCTCTTCAACACTTTAAGTTGATCGAAACAGGTCTATCGGGCTTCCATACACATTCTCTACTGGACCGATCGTCTCCAGATGTAACGTAAACTGCGTCAACAGTTCTCGTTCTATGTCTCTGACAGGTTCACTGGAGACATCATTGATCAAGGCGGCAGACATCTACAAGACGCATGAAGTCATGGAACAGAGTAAGAATCCATCGGGGAATAAACTCGCGGACGAATGATATCTTGAGGACTCGGTCCCACAGCGATCTGTCTACGTAGCTATATGCGTGAAGCAGGCCGCACGTCTACAAGATATTACCCCATTGTACCGTTTGAGATAGTTATACAATACGTATCTCCCCACTCTTCCTTGGTCATATCAAAACATTGCCTGTTCGACATCCTGTTCCGTCTTGATGTCCCGTTGATCTGACCATCAAAAATGCGACTATGATCCCGTTCCAGGCTGATGCGTCAGTCTATCTGGGATACCGCTTATCGGGAAGCTCATAGCATGGATGTATGCTCTGTAAATCCGATGGTTCTTCGTACGCCCCATGTACCATGTAATATTTAGGTCCTTCCTGGGCAGTAGTGGTTTTGTGACGCGATACAGTAGGTAAAGCCGAAATTGTTATAGCATTTTTGCTTCTACTTCTTCGTCGTTTTCTCAGCAGATACCAGATTGCTGCGATGACGATCACACCAAAGACGAAGAATCCAATCGCCAATCCGATGATCGCAAGTTTGCCAAGTACACCCGCGTTTGTCGCTGCGACAGATGTTGCAGTCGCTGTAGCTTCTGTTGATGTCGCTTGAGGCGTGGAAGACCAGCTTTCTGAAGATGTTGAGGAGAACGAGTGGGCTTCCGACGTCGTGGCAATCGGCGATGGCCCAAACGAAGAAGATGACGCTGTTGCCAAAGATGACAGTGACGGGATCGTGGACATGCTTGGGTGGTTGTCTCGCACAAGGTACCAGCTAATGCTGTAGAAACCCTCCATGTTCCGCTCTGTCAAGTCGCCGTGACCATTGACAACTCTGAATACGAAAGGCTTTGTGAGATTCGTCTCTTCGGTTTTTAACGTCCTACTGATACCAATTGATCGCCAGATTCGCTGGCGCATCGTTAGCAAAGTTCCCCAACTTGAGTGTGGAGTGTGACGCTGCACTTACTGGCAAGCTGCACCGATGCTGCTACCTTGCCCTGTTGGTAGTAGTATAAGTTTATGTTTTCATATTTTGTAGTCCAAGATATATTGATGCTGGAGCCTTCGAGAAACGTGAGAGGCCATGTTCGGGGAAAGATGATAGAGCCGTTGACGGAGTCCTGGGCAGAGGTGAAGACGTGGCCCTCATCTCTTGGAAGTAAATCGTATGTAGCGGATCTCGAGCTGAAGATTGCTGCTTTGGATAGTAGACTCTCCATAATGCCCACGCTGTCCTGGTGGGAAGGCCTTGATGTCAGGCGGGGCAAGAGGGGGTTTTGCAGGTACACCTTATGTTTCATTGCGATACTACAAGGGCCGGATCCTTCGCTGCGCCGCAGCGGCAGGAAACATTAACGCTATGTATTTGGTTATACCATCAAAGTGGTACAAGTTCATGGCAAGAGTACACGCTTAGGTAGAACAAGATAAGAGGTGTGCACGGCATTGGTCCTCGATGGCACGACTGCCGTATAGAGCACTCACTGATGCTGTTATCGTCGACCCGAACACGCAAAAAATCCATCACCGTTAACACGAGCATTTGGTAGGTTTGGTCGAAAGGAAAATAGCAAGCGCGTGATCGTGACCACCTTTTTCGCTTCCACCGGCAGCCACCAATCATCACCCTGCTTTGCCGCCGTCCCAACACTTTAGCGCCATCACCTTGCGGCACTTCATCCTTCTCACAGAACGGGAATGTTCCTAGCCTCACTCTTGCACCAAATAGTTTCAAACGGAGCAGTATGCGGATCTGTGAACATGCTAAGCGCTAGGAAAGCTATCGATGTCAATTGCTCTGCTGTGCCGCAATTTGCTCATCTAAATATGTGCCACTACCCAGTACCACTGCAGCTGACTCGGGAACAATAAGCTCTTCTTCGGCTTCAAGATCTTGAAGTCTGCATTGCATCGATAGGAGATGGCTTCGCCGAACCTCCGAACGACTCTTCTCGCAAGAACCGCACTTGATTTGCAGCATTCCTTGTTTGTTTTTTCTTATTCTATTCATGTCACACGTCCCCTTTCAGCGCAAATCCATCGGATCAGCATCCGGACACACCTTACTGTCCCAAGATTGCCATCTCGCAAGATGTACTTGTAGTTCTGCGGACAGGCGCAACAGAAGTTCTGGAGAAGCTGCCAGTTCATCTCGAGACCACGTTGCTATGCATACCAAACTATGTCATCTATTCCGATTACGAAGAAGATGTCCAAGGACATCACATCTATGATGTTTTCGACGAAGTCGACCAAGACCTCAAGGACTTGGTACCGGACTTCGAACTATATCACCAGCTCAAGACAAGGGGAAGAGACACCCTGATAACGGACAGCACCAACCTCGATGGAAGCGGTCCAACAGGCATGCTAAGTAATTCCGGGTGGAAACTTGACAAATTCAAATTCATGCCCGTGCTCAACAAAGCTCTCCGCCACAGCCCACATGCAAAATGGTTCGTGTTTATCGAGCTGGATACCTACTTGATGTGGAGCAATCTTTTTGATTATCTCTCCAAACTCGATTCCGGAAAGCCCTACTACATCGGCAAGCAAATGAACATCGGTGGCGTACTCTTCGCGCACGGCGGCTCCGGCTTCGCGCTCTCCGCAGCCGCGATACGCAAAGTAACAGCGCATTGGCACGTCAACATGGCTGCATACAACCGCTACACGATCGATCAATGGGCTGGAGACTTGGTGCTTGGCAAAGTGATGAGCGATGTTCAAATACCGCTGCTATGGGCATTTCCTCATTTCCAGGGCGATCCTGTGTCGACACTTGACCACAACATCGCCAAAGTCGATCGGCGTCCGTGGTGCTATCTTGCCCTGACATACCATCACATGCACACGGAGGAGATCAGAGCGTTGTGGGGTTTTGAACAAGAATGGCGGCGTGCAAATCCGGAGCGTGCCCTGCTGCGGCATGCCGATGTGTTTAAAGGCTACGTGCAACCTCGACTGCGCGAAAGGAGAACAGCATGGGATAATTACTCAGTCAATCCTGAGTTTACAAACTACGTCTTCGACGGAAGGGAAGTACCAAGCTCGTTCAAAGCCTGCAGAATGCTATGTGAGAGTCATTCTGCGTGCTTACAGTTCTCATTCCGCGCGTCTACGTGCCTGCTCTCGAGTGAGATACGGGTTGGTCGGTTTGGTCGGAAGGCGACATCTCAGTGCGTGGAGTATTCGCTACCCGCTTCGAAATGTGACAGAGCGGGTGCAGACGCGGCAGGTGATGGGATAGGGAGCGTAGCTGCAGTGAGTTCTGGATGGATAATGGAAAGAGTAGAAGACTACGTGAGCTCCTTAGATCAGACATGTAACAATAGCACGGACTGGATCGTCTCATAAGACACCAGCGCAGAATTGGAGACATTCCATGACTTAAAATCATTGAGCAAGACCATGAGATTTTCAACTTTTCTTCTATTACATTCAACATCGCAATCTACAAGACATTACCCCTACACACTCGTCAAGTCACCATCCCTCAATGCCTCGACTTAAACATTACGCATTAACAATTACCGTCTTCACACTGTTATTGTATATCAGACCCAACCCATTGACCACCTAGACATATGAGAAATCGCACTTCTAAACACAAGATTCTGGTTTGCGAGCAGCCGCTTTACATCGCGGCGAACACCCAGCTCATGAGACCGACGGCACCAGCGAAGAGAACAGCTGGTGCGTTGGCGGCAGCAGCGCCAGTGAACTCCGGCACGGCAGGGCGGGTGGGGTTGGCTGGAGGCGCGGCGGGAGGAGCTGCGGGAGGTCCGGCAGGAGGAGCAGCAGGAGGAGCAGCAGGAGGAGCAGCAGGAGGAGCAGCAGGAGGAGCGGCAGGAGGAGCGGCAGGAGGAGCGGCAGGAGGAGCGGCAGGAGGAGCGGCAGGAGGAGCGGCAGGAGGAGCGGCAGGAGGAGCAGCGGGAGGAGCGGCAGGAGGAGCAGCGGGAGGAGCGGCGGGAGGAGCAGCGGGAGGTCCAGCAGGAGGAGCGGCAGGAGGAGCAGCGGGAGGTCCAGCAGGAGGTCCAGCAGGAGGTCCAGCAGGAGGAGCTGGAGGCGCGGAAGGCTTTCCAGGCACAACGATGACCGAGGTGACCTTGGAGGTCGACGTGACGGTGGTGGTGCCATTGGTGGAGTAGACAGGGGGAGCCGGGGAAGGAGGAGGTGCGGTGCAGTACGCCTGGCAGCTGGTGACGGTGATGGTGCTGGTGGTGCTGGTAACCTTGCCGTCGGTGGTAATGGGGCAGACCGTGGTGGTTGTGTAGGTAGTCAAGTGCTGCGTCTGGTTGCTGGTGGGGTAGGGGGTAGGTGTGACGATGACGTGGGTCGGGTAGTCCTTGTAGTCGCAGACCTCCTTCTCAAAGGCGATGTAGGCCTCGTAGTCGTGCTTCTCGCAGCCCTTACCGACCTGGCCGGCCACATCCTTGTGCTTCAGGTGCTCGCAAATGGCCTCGTAGTCGCAGGGGCTGAAGTGACCATCGGCAATGGCAGGGAAAACGTAGGTCTGCACAGACTGGGGAAGCTTCTGCACGGTACCAATGATGTCCTTGTCGCACTTGTGGTGCTCAGGGGCGGCGCTGTAGTGAGCAGTGACATAAGATGTCATTGTCAATGCCGAGGTGACGTAAGAAGTGGTGGTGGAAGGCATATTGCTGTAAGTGGAGTTTGTGACCGGAGGAACAGTGGGTTTATAGACCGGAGTGTCGACTGAGTAGACAGGGTAGACAGGAGGAGCCACTGGAGTGTAAGCTGGGTAGATGATGGATGAAACTTGGTAGGCCATCTTGAAGGATTTATAGCTTAGTTCGAACTTGGAACGAAAGTGTGACTGATCAAATGCAGGTGTTCAGCGAGTGTTGTCCTTCCATGTTCCGCTTCGGTACAGTTGTTATATAGAAAAATGTTTCTCGCCATTCTCACTTCGACCGTTTGCGACATTTGTTAGCGCTTGCGACGGGCCCACGGTGATGCGCGAGGGTAAAAATAAACGCCACACGCATCCGGAGGATGTCTTTGTCTGAAGTTGAGCACTGCAGTTCTCTGGGTCGACGTTGCGCTTCCGGGTTCGGCCAATACTGAGGAATGTAACCACCACCAATGAAAATTCTTGCGCAAGGCTTGGTCGCTATTGGAAAGTTTGCAATTGGAAAAGTGCCCGGAGAAGTTTCCGCTCTCATGAGGCGCAAAAAGTGGCAAGCCTTGCTGCTCTTGTGCCCAAAACAGCACTTCATCTTTCGCCAAGTCCCACTGCGTGCTGCTGAAACGCACTTCAGTACACATCCACGAGAGCGTTACATTGAACGCGGCTAGATTGTTGCGTTATGCTGTCATGAGCTGCTGGACACGTCAAATCCCTGCAATGGGCTGCCGATGCGATCAAGCAGCGTGGTTACAAGTGTGTTCGGCCTGTCTTCTGCTTCGCTCAGCCACCCAATAATACGTGAGATGTCCCTGACCTCATAGTAGCACTCATAGTGCTCTTGCGCATATCGCATCGCACGCGATCGGTCGTCTGTAGCATCGGGAGCGGGCTCTGGCTGATTAGCTAGAAGCTTCTCGTAGTAGCTGTTGACGGATTGACGTTTCTGTACTGGATGGCTCTTCATGTAGTCTCTATAGCGGTACGCTAGAACGTACGGGTCTCGTCGCAATGACCGAGCTTCCTCCTCTTTGCGGAGTCTGCGGGCGCACGATTGGGGAATCTGCGGCTCGTCCATGTGGGGTGATAGCAATTGATTGATTGCTGTCGTGTGAGGAAGTGTCAGTGAGAAACCTTCAACATTGAAGTGTAATTAAGAAATGTGCGACAAAGTACGCGAATCTTTGTCCCTAGCCCGCTCCTTCCTAGACGACACGCAGAGTTAAAGCAAAAGGCAAACACTTCTTGCTCTGTGGTGCTGAGACAAACGCATTCTTTGTGTCCTACCGAACGCGCATTCACAGCACTTTTGACAGTGTTGCACATGGCAATCAAGACGATAAATCTTGTTCCCACGTTTGAAGTGATGTGAAATTACAGACAACGCCATGCCAACAGATACCTATTTCCGCAAGGTCAACGAACGCCTCATTCCTCATTGTGAGCCACAATACTCTTACAAATGGCAAAGATCTTATCCTAGCGCGTTGCCTAGATCGTGCTCTTTGATGTACTCTCCGCCCTTCTCAGCCCACTCCGCTTTGGTGATGAAGTTGCGCTTATTTTCTTTCATACCACCCCATTGAGCTGCGCCTCGCCAGCTGTCTAGAACGCAGTCCTTTGCCCGCCGGACTTGCAATCTTTGCTCCGCAGGCAAGACAGCTCTCAGCTCTCTTCGCAGCCTTTCTTCAAAGCCTTGGAAAAGGGTATTACCTCCAGTCAGGAAGATATCGTCGAGTACATCGTCTCTTCTCGAGTTGGCTGCAAGTCGCTCGGTTAGGATCGTTGACGCGATCTCGACAATGCCTGCTTGGTCAAGTCCAGCAATGGACGGCTGGAACACGACCTCGGGAACGCGAATGCGCTCGACGTTGAGATGCAATTGATGCCCCTCACGTTGAGATTCGGGGTCGTATGGGTAAGGACCGTGGAAGAAAGCGTGGAGAACGCTCTTGGTCCAGTCTGTCTGTGCCTCGCGTGTAGAGTCTTCCGTGAAGTTTGGATCGTGCTGTAACAATTGACCTTCGATGTCCTTGAGAGCTTTGGTCAGATCCTCCTCTTCCTCGTCGTCCGACCCTTCGCCAGTTGCGATCGTGCGGTATACGGTCCAGTCGGCATCGTCAGCACCGAAGGTATCATCGTCTCCGCCGCCACGGCGACGCTTCTTTGATGGTGCGTCAGAGGCCAAGTTGGCAATAGACTTCATCCGCATCTGGTTGGCAAGCGACTTGCGATTGCCAAGCTCGGCCTTGAGACGTTCCCGATCCTTTATCTTCTGAACAATAGCTTGGCGTGCTATTCTTCGCTCCCCGATCCAGCCATCCGGATCAGTCTCTCGGCGTTCATCGTCGAGGCGCTGTTCTTCTGCTAGTCGAGCCTTCTCGTTCTCCTTCTCAGCCCGTGCGCGTAGACGCGCATCGTAATTTGATTTCATCAGTCGCTGTTGGCGCTTCTGTTTGATGCCTTCCTCGTCGAGTTGATCATCTGGGACTTCAAGTAGAGGAAATGTTGGCTCTTCTTGTTGCTCCTCCTCGGCGTCGTCACCGAGATCCTTATTACGGGTCTTCTTGATCGACTTCTCCAGCTCCTTGACTCTCTTGTCAAGCTGAGACTCTTCGTCAAAGTCGTTTGACTCAAGCACACGTGCCTTCTCCTTCTTGGTGGGAATCTCCTGTAGCTGCGCCTGTAGCTGTACATAGTACTCGAACTCTTCCTCCTTTTTCTTGAGCTTCTCCAGACGCATCTTGGCAGCCTGAGCTTGTAGCCGTCGTCCACTTTCTTTGCGTTTCTCAGCTGCTATTGCCAGTTCTTCCTCAGTCTTCTGGACCACGACCTGCTCGGTAAATGGCGTTTGAACGATATGATCACGATCCTCCAGCCCTGTCCAATCCAGATAGTGGCTGAGCTCCTCTTCGTAGTTTTGTGAGACATAGCAATGCTCCCTGACCAGGTCTTCTGCCTGAGTGTCGCTCAGCTTGCCAGGGAAGGAAGGGTACTTCAGCCTTAGCAGCTTTAGCAGGTATTGCGCGGACTGGAATCGCCCCCAATTGAGTCGTGTGGCCTGTGAGAGAAGGGGTTTGGCGTCGACGACGGGTATAAGGTGGGTCGAGGTGTAAGAAGAGTCGACGACCAAGCCACTGCGGCCACCATTGTACGAGTACGAGAAGAGTGAATCGACACCGTATGCGACGGACGGCGCGCCGTAACACTCGAACAAGATTTCAGACATGGCTATTGTCCTTTGGTTAGCGATGTGCAGCAGCATTGAACGGTCTGACACGCACTCTTCCGGGTGTAGCCCAAGTTTGCGACGGGTTCAGTCATGACGATGGGCCTGTCTATGCTCCCTGACTGCCCGTCGATGCCCATCTTGATGAAGCAGTAGTCCAGCACGCCCTCCATGGCGTCCCAGTTGTTGATGATGTTACTCCCGGGCTCGTAGATGGGCTTCGACTGCCCACGCGCCGTGCCATCTGAGTAGACGTCTGACCCTATGAAGGTGAATGTGCGGTTGAGTTTGCGGTCCCTATACCGCGCCATGTTCGGCAGCACAGAGAGGCGTGGCCTAGAATCAAAGGACCATCCTGCGCGTACCGCCGACGAGCCTAGGTTGCGTTAGCTTTCGACACATTCGAGCTTCAGTAACTCGCGACAGTACCATTGTCAATGATGATGGCGGTTTCGCGGTTACTGCGCGCGTAGCCCTCGTTGTCGGTAGGCCTGAATCCCTCGAAAGGCGGCTCGCTCACGTTCCAGATGCGCGCTGGCGGAGGCTTAGGAGAGTTGCGCCCCGAGGCGACTGGCGCATCATTGATCGCAGAGGGCGCCATTATCGCAGAATCGTTGATGGGGGCGGAGTCGATTGGTCGGGGTTTATACCATGCCGCGCAGTCGAGGGGTGGCGGGCGCAGATCACTAGCGCGCGAGAATGCTGGAGATGTGTTGCATGCTCGTGGTTCAGAAGTGAGCTGCCATCACGGACCTCCGAGGTGTTGTGCGCTAGCTTTCAAGATATCCCCTCAGACCAAAAGTACAAGTGTAGACTTGCGGGTCGGGAGAATGGCTATCAAGGTTACAGAATTCAGGCGTAATCATTGATTCTTTCTCGTATTTGGGTATCATTATGTACATCATCGACGCAGTCTCATCAGGGCCTCTACCTTCTTCGGCCTCATGTACAGACAGCTCTTGCATCAAATCGTGGTTTGAACCAACATTCTGTCCACCTAGGCTGGATCCTTCAGCCCGTTCGTCGCTATTACTGTTAGCCTTACATGGTGTCAGTCCGTCGAGAGACATCGTTACCTTCAAGATGGAACAAAACGTTCGATTGGTAGTTTTTGAACATCTGCGCGACAAGCTCGGTGTCCATGTTCTGAATGTTGATCTCTTGAAGGTTCTTGTTCAACATCATAATGGCCTCGTTCAATTTCTCCTGCCTCTGTGTCAGCTTAGTGAATACTGGCCTTGTTTACATTGGGCAGCCACTCACAACATTGACAATGATGCGCGAGAGCAGAAGGCTCTGTTGATGCTCGTGGGGGCTCTCCTTGTATCGTGTCAACACTGCTTCCCTGTGTATTTTACAGGAGCCAACGTACCATATCCGATTGCGACGCGACAGGTGGTGTTGGTGGGATGGACCAGAACAGTTAGCTGCAGGGCGGCTTTAGTGAAGGGCGATCGCCGGCCGCAGCTCCACCTCCGCAAGCTCCCATCAACAGCTCGACAGCAACCACGCGTCACAGCCGCCGCATCCACACGCTGCACATCAAACATGGCGCCTCTTACTACTCAATCAGACGAGAAGACGCATCAAGCGCTGCTCGACAAGCTCGACATCTACTCCGTACACAAACCCTTCCGCAACCCGCATTGGAAGCCAGCGCAGCGCCGCAACAAGAACCTCAAGCAGGTCCTCGGTGATGCGTCGCGCCGAGAAGCCTCGATGATGAACACGCAAGCCAACAGCGGTGCATCGACGCCAGCCATCGCCTCCGAAGGTGGCTCGACGCCAGCCGGCATCGGTCGACCGCCGAACATTGCACAAGCAGCGCAGAGTCTCGACCGGCTGGTACTTGAGAAGAACGGGCGTGCAGCTGCCGGCAACGTGACAGGACCTGCACCGACGTACCAAAATATCGAGTCTGCACCTAGCTTCCACCCCAGCGCACAGAAGAAGTACTGCGACATCACCGGTTTGCCTGCGCCTTACACCGACCCGAAGACAAGGCTACGGTACCACAACAAGGAGATGTTCGGGACCATCAGGACGATGCCACAGAACGTTTATGAGGGATATCTGGCCGCAAGAGGTGCCCACACGGTGCTCAAGTGAGCCGTCGTGCCGTGTAGATGGCAACCAAACATCGCTTGCGACACACCAGAAGCTCACGGCCTGAATCAAACAACACCCACGGTCCAGAGCTTCAAAGGACGAAGCCCACCTCCAGCCGCGTACGTCAGGCACATGGTGACAGCAACCTGGGCACAAGGAAGGGCATGCACGCAACATCACGATATGTATGACCATCAAAGTCAAGCACCTTCCACCCACGCAAGCTCCTTTCGAAGCAAGGCTCAAGAAGGCGCTCCGGCTTAATCGTGATCCTGTATTGTTCTTCGCCCATCAGACGGGGTACCAGGAGCTCGGGGGAGACTTCCTAGTTACAGCAGCACGTAGTGGCATACTGTCGTCAGGGCGGTTCTACAGTCCTTCCATCACCATAGGCTTCTGCAAGATAGCACCGTCAAGAATAGACATTGATTCATTGAACGCTGGTACACCATCTTGACACCTGTGATGTTGAGTCGGAAGCTGGTGAGTGATGGGACTGCAGGTCAAAAATCTAAATCTGCGAACAGCGCGCAACCTCACGCTAGACAGGGGGTTCAGCACTAGCGGCCGAGGCGCGTCAACCTCAACGGGTTTGGACACGAGACAAAAGTCCCAGGCACCAGATAACTACATACATACATTCTCTTGTTCTGTCCAGATCGCTGATTGTCACTTGCACGCGCTTCGTTTCTCACTCTCCACCTTTTCATTAGCAATCAGGCCAACGGCCCCCCAGTTTTCAAGATGCCTACCATGTGGCTTTCAGACACGCAGAGTACGCCGTCACCACCACAAATCTGTAGACGTTCTTTACTGACAATTGCCCAGAGATCGGAGTCGCATTCTGCTCAGGAGGTATACGCGCCTCCCCTTCTCCCCTCCGGACGCTCTAACACACTCCCCAGGCGGTCTCTTCCTCATGGGCGGCGTGATGATGTTCTTTGACCGCGCCATGTACGTCTCCCTCCCTCCCATCTCTCCCTCTCTCTCGCGCGCGCCCACTAATAAAACCCTCCTCTAGGCTGGCCATGGGCAACGTAAGCTCCCACCCCTCTCGCCACGAATCACCTACCCTCTAACTCCCCACCTCCCCCAGATCCTCTTCCTCATCGGCCTCACGCTTATAATCGGCACGCAAAAAACACTCGCCTTCTTCGCGCGCCGCCAGAAGTGGAAAGGCACCGCCGCCTTCGCCATGGGGATAACACTGATCCTGATGCGCTGGGCGTTCTTCGGCTTCCTGATCGAGCTGTACGGGATCCTGGTTCTGTTTGGGGATTTCTTCGCGACGATTGCCGGGTTTGCGGGGGGGATTCCGATCGTGGGGCCGTATATTGCAAAGGCGCTTAATAGCTTGGGGGGCGCGAGTGCGGCGGCGAACGGGGAGAGTGTTTGAGTGAGTGGAGAAGAGCGGGCGCGCACGGCGTTGGATGGGTGGGGTGCGGGAGGGCGCTGCGGTTGCGCAAAGGCGTAGAGAGAGCTGGGGAAGAAGACATGCGCCTGGGGGAGATGTGCAGTGCGTTACGGGAGAATTGGCGTTTGGCGCAGGACAGACAGCGCGGCTGTGCGTGCACGCCGCGGGACTATGATACCACACTACACGAAGAACACGATCACCAAGAGCAACTTTACACAAGCGCAGACCACTCTTCCTCCCTACCGCAGTCTCAGCAGACACGCAGGACACTCCACCCTACCTCACTGCACCAATGTCCACAACGACGCTCCACTACAACAACACCGGCAGCCTGACATCCGAGGCGCGCACGCATAAACGCCCTGTCTCGTGTGGATCTTGCTTCCGGGCGAATTGCTTGCCTTGCCCTGTCATGCCTTGCCCTGTCATGCCTGACATCACCTCGTCTTACCCTACCATGCCTTAACGCGCCAATTAAGAAGTTCGAAACATGGGGGCTCTGAAACACGCACCTGGCTCCAAAACCCCCCCACTCTCCACCTCGGACCTTGCACCTGCATCTGCAGCTCAGATACGCGGCAAAAAACACCACAATACCTGTTGCAGTCCATCGCTGCCATATGTGTATGGTGAGTCCGCCGTAGCACAGCGCACGGGGTGAAGATATCACAGCACATCCTTTCGCGCCCTCTCCTCCCTCTCGACACACAGTTGCCTGCACGTACACGGTAAGGGTCCAGTCCCTTTGTTTCACATCTGCGGTAGGGGTATGAGTTGAGCGGCTCGCTAAGAGCAGGGATACACATCCGGGCGGCGCGAGACGGCTAAACTGGGCCGGGTTCGTTTCGAGTAGTCTCGTGTGTGATAAGCAGGTACGGGAAGGCGAAGAGAGAGCTAGAGAGAGGGGTGTAAAGGGTGTGCGTGGGAAGCGTGAGAAGGCAAGAAGGAAAACGGGACGTTGAGAAGAAGGGGAGAGTGCTGGGTGGAAATGGTGGATGGAGAATAGTATGAGAATTTCTTCTGCTCGTGAATGAATTACATAAATATGCCCAAGGAAACAAACACCATTTTCCGTACCCTGGTGCTTTGTACCGGTTCCCTGCGCACGCCGGCGCCGCGATGTAATGCCAAACGCCGAATGCCGAGGGAAATCTAAGTCGTAGTCGTATAAGTCTCAAAACAGCACCATATGTCTGTATCTCTACGGCAAGAAATGCGAATAGTGCCCAGGAAGCCTTTGTCTGCATTTCTCGCAGTCGTCTCGGTACCCCATACTGAAGCGTCCGGGTGTCCCTGTCAGCGCGCCGCTGCGTTTCCTACCCCGCGGCGTGGGAGGCAGTGCGAGCGGTGTACTGGCCTCGGTGTCCATCTCGTCTGCGGTCGCGTGCGAGAAACTAAGTCGCGAGAGTTGCGATTGCGTCAGTGCAGTGGGCGTGTCGGGAATGTCTTCGTCTTCGGATATGGGCGAGGGCATACGGCGGCTCCGGTCGTTGGACTGCTCTTGTCTGTTCTTGCGCAATGTGAGGCCAGGAAGTGGTGGCAATGCGTCGCTTGTTACGCCGCCTGCTGCACCGCTTGTGGGGTACCCGAGTCCGTTCATGCCTCCTCTGTTAAAGGTAGGATGTATGGGGGTTGGTACTCGCCCGGTGCTGCTATGATCGGAGAGTACTGAAGAAGACGGGTTGAGTGTGGGTGGTCGGAAGAACTGCCCGCCGAATGGCGATTCTGGTGGTTGGCTGCGCACATCGCTCTGGCTGTCGTCCTCGTCCATGTCCATGCTGTAGTCCATGTCTGTCCATTGTGAGGACTGAACCGGCCCGCCCCACGTGTGTTGCTGTGTTTGACCAAGCGCTGGTGTCAGTGTGTCGGCGTGTGATGTTGCTGGCGGCGAAGGTGGCAGCAAGGGCCGGACGTTGATATATGATGGTGATTGCCCAAATCCACGGTCGAGCTGTGCAAAGTACAATGGCCGGGATTTCTGCGGCCTGTCAGGTTGCTGTTGCTGCGATGCGCTTGTCGACTGTTTACACACCTTGAGATTGGGCTCATCTTCCGAGTCTGAGTCGTCGTCTCGCCGCCGCTTGGTGGGCAACGTTTGAAAATGAAACATTGTGGGTGTGATGTCAGAGCGATCAAAAGAGATTAGGAGAGATAGACACGATCAACGTGCGGGCGAGGCAGCAGTGAAATGGCTCCAGCGGCGCACAGGTGCCTTCAGACTGCGGGGAATGCTCGAAGCAGCGACAGATGTGGCGCACTCATTTGTTTTGAAGCAGATGCTGATGGGCTGGACAATCAGGGGCAGTTGCAGTAAGTACTGTGGCCCTGTTTCAGGTGTTGCATGAATTCTCTCCCGCGCGGCCCAGTCGGAGGTGTCGCGCACCTGTCTGATCGCTCGCAAATCCTGTGGGGGAGGTGTCCCTCGCGCCGTTGTTGCAGTTCGGCGCAGCCGTGCAAAGTGACGATAGGCCTTGTGGAAGCTATGATGGCGCTACTTGGTCCACGGCAGGGTCAAGGGATAGCCCGTAGCCGCGTCCCGTGTACGAAAATAACAGTCCAGAAATCAGAGGTTTATTACTTCCCTTCGCTCGGCGCGGGCGGTCTCAGGCGGAGCGCATGTGCAGCTGAATGCAGCTCGCTCAGCTGGGCGTACATTTTGACGATGGTTGCGGCTGTGATCACATGGATGTGGTGGCAGTGGTGAGCCTGAGGTTGGCACGAACGACCGACTGTGGACTGTACCTTCGATGGCTAACTTACCGCACTCATGCGGAGGTCCATCCTTGCATCCGTCAACACGGCAAAAGCGAGAACTGCTGAAGAACATGCAGGCGAAGGCACAGCCCTTAATAGCCAGCAGTGAGCGTGCTCCTGGCAACAACCTCGCGCGTTGATCGTCTGTGTGGAATGCAGGGCGGCACGCTAGTTCTATCGATTAGCTACGGCCGCCCCACTCAAACATTTTCGGAGGAGCCTCTCGGAATATTTGGATTATATATTATGACTCTATCCAGATTGAGGCGACTTATAACTCGTGAACGCCTACACATCACCTTCATACTTCCGACCTCGGACATCCTTTTGTACACACCTGCTACGCCTCAATCGATTGGTACCGTGCCTCTCTGTCAGCATACAATTGTACTTAACGCATTGCCCCTCACATAGCACGTTCCTACGTGGCGTTGTATAGCTCGCGCTCACCACATAGCCTGACCGCTGTTCCTGATCGCTTAACCACCCGTTGTGAGTAAAGCCAACGCCGAACCCTGTCGTTCGACAATGGGGCGCGGTTCTAACTAGCTATAAGAAGTAGAGACCTTCAATGGCTTTTGCCGACGCAGATCTCAAGAACCCTACACTGGCCGGAGATATGCCTACCTTCAACTCGACCGAGCAGAGCGACGACGTGCGCGGTATGCCAAATAGTCGCTCCATATTAAAGCTTAACACTGACATTGCGTCTCAGTCCTTGGCTATGACCCTCTGATCCCTCCCCAGCTCCTCGCCGCCGAAGTCCCCATCACACCAGTCTCCGAGAAGACAGTCGTCCGCGGTCGCAAAGAGGCTGTCCAGATCATCACACAACAGGATGACCGTCTCCTGGTTATGGTCGGCCCCTGCTCGCTGCATGACCCCGAGCTGGCCCTCGAGTACTGCCAGCGCCTCAAGGCCCTCGCCGACAAGCTGCAAGACAACATCTGCGTCATCATGCGCGCCTACCTCGAAAAGCCCCGCACAACAGTCGGTTGGAAGGGCCTGATCAACGACCCCGACATCGACGAGTCTTTCCAGATCAACAAGGGCCTGCGCATCTCCCGCAAGCTCTTCGTCGACCTCACCTCCTCTGGCATGCCCATCGCCTCCGAGATGCTCGACACCATTTCTCCCCAGTTTCTCGCAGACCTGATCTCCCTGGGCGCCATTGGCGCGCGCACAACAGAGTCGCAATTGCACCGCGAGCTTGCCTCCGGTCTGTCCTTCCCCATCGGTTTCAAGAACGGCACCGACGGCGGTCTCACAGTCGCTGTCGACGCCATTGGCAGCGCTGCCGCAAAGCACCACTTCATGGGTGTCACCAAGCAGGGTCTCGCCGCCATCACCCGCACAAGCGGCAACGAGCACTGCTTCGTGATACTGCGTGGCGGATCCAAAGGCACAAACTTCGACAGCGCAAGCATCAAGACTGTGCGCGAGGCGCTGAGGAAGAAGAACCTGCCCGAGGTCATGATGGTCGACTGCTCTCACGGTACGTTCTCCCTTCAGCACAACAACCCAACAATATGTGTGATTGTGTACTAATGCGCGCTCAGGCAACTCCAACAAAGACCATCGCAACCAGCCCAAGGTCGCCAAGGACGTGGCTGACCAGATCCGCAACGGCGAGACCGGCATCGTCGGCGTGATGATCGAGTCCAATATCAACGAGGGCAACCAGAAGGTTCCTGCGGAGGGTCCTAGCGGCCTGAAGAAGGGCGTCTCCATCACTGATGCTTGTATTGACTGGGAGACCACGGTTGGCGTGCTCGAGGATCTCGCCGCTGCGGTTGCGGAGCGCAGGGCGAACAAGGCGAAGACGAACGGCGTGCACTAAGTGCGTGGACGCCTGAGAAGGTTGCTTGGTGTTTGTATATATGATCTTGCTTCTGCCGCATTTGCACGACACAAGAAGTGGAAAACGGGGATATAATGCATTCGACTTCGCGAACATGATTGCAAAACTCCACTCGCGACGTCGCTCTGGGTATCATCACTCTTCATCCTCATCCATCTCTTCTTCTTCGTTTCTCCTCCCACCGCCCGAACTATTTCGCTGTGGCACCCTGTCTGCTCGCTCGCCCACGTATACATTTCCACCGCAGATTGTCTTACACTGCGGACACTTCTTCGCGTCCGCGCTCCTCCCACTGTAGTACTGGTTCGCGCAGCGATCGTGCCAGCGGACGTTGCACTCGCGGTTGTTACAGCGGATGCCAAACGTAACGATCTCTCTGCACCCTTCACAATCTCGAATACGTATGGTGGGCTCATCGTCCTCTGCTTCAGCGGTCTCATTATACGTCTCTTTGAGGTAAGCGTCCAACTCCATCAGCGCCCGCGGCGCAAGGGAGTAGTACCGCGCGTTTGAGAGCTGCAAGAACCCATGTGCCACCAGTGCGTCGAGCACAGCATCAGCCTCAGCAATCGTGATTCCTGGATCTGCTGCCTGGGTCTGCCCATCTTCGTCGGCCAGACTCGCAGCTTGGGACTGTCTGTTCCGTCGCGGACGCGCGAGCTGGCTTGCCTCCATTTGCTTCACCGCCATGGTCTCGCGCGAGGGCGTGTTGTTCGCCTCGAACATGGTGTCCAGCAGGCGGCGGATGAACGCTAGTTCACTCGCAGAGAAGCGGGTTGCTAGCTGTGTCATGGCGTCTGAGGTTTTGTTTACCAGCGCATAGGTAGTTTCCTTGGTTTGTTGGTGGCGCGAGTGTCGAATTTCGAAGTCGTATGGCTCAAGGCGTGCGTTAATGGTTTGGATTATGGGCGTTATGAAGCCGGACTGTGTTACGTCGCCGACAGGGAAAGGGCGGTCTGGATCTTCAGGGTGTGTCAGTTGGCAGGCCTTGTGTTCAGAAGGTAGGCTGACTATGTGCAGTCATAATCGCTGCAAGCACCGGCTTCAGCTTGTCCACTGTCATCGCTCCATGCGTGAAAAAGGACTGGAGCAGAGCGCGATGGACGTGCGTGTAGGATTCCTCGTCCAGTACATCGCGAACGAGCGGCGACTCATTGCGCGACATAGCAAGTGACGGTGTTTGTGAGATGTGGCCGACTGAAGTTTGTTCAGAGTACGGAGTTGCAGTTGGAATCGGAGAGACGCGTTGGCGGGGCTCTAGGCTACACGCGAAAACACGTGGGCGCGGAAGAATCGTGTAAGGAGCATCCTGCACACCAGTTGCGTTCGAAACAATTCGAATTCCAATTCCAATTACAGGTTCATTGCTTACGGCAGAGGCTCCAGGAGCGTTGGTCCGGCATGATCGCCTCGTATGAAGTCCTACGCAAGAACATCCCACAGCGTTCTGCGAACAGAAAATGGTGCAGACTCCGTCGAATACTTTCGATCTCACCATAAAGTGGTTATCGCTGCATTTGCTGTTTTTATGATACCGCACTTGCTGCCCATTCGCCCGGGGCAAACTTCCTTCACTACAGTCCAAAATAACTCCCCTGCTCACAAGTCTCGGCATCGTGACCATTGCAACAAGTACACCCCTGTCCAGAACGTGCGGAACACTGCGGAGACCACTGAATTGTCATGCCATTTTGCGACTTTTACATCTGGAATCAAGGCACATTTCCATATCTCGGACCTACTCCATCGTGAAGCGCACTAGAAGGCCACGAGGACCTTTCAACGGCCCGTTCATAAGGTCCAACAATCAAGTCTTTGTGTAATGCGTTGGCGAGCTAAACTGGTTTGTTCTGCAGGGACAGAGCCTCCGGCAAGAATTGATGGCGTTCCAACAAATGGGCTCTTGGCTCGGCTCAACACCACGACGACTTTCACAAAGTGTGGTTACTTGACGATGTCACCAGCGAATGTCGGATCTGGTGCCGAGAACCGTGAGCCAGTGCTCACCAGATAGCCGCCCCTGGTCCAGCATGAATCAAGTAGATCTGCACTCAGTAACGATTGGCCGGCGACCGGTCCCAACTCGAAGAAGGCGGTCACCGTTTGAGGGAGCCCAATCGGGCACACGACAAGCGGGTCCAGTCCATGATCAACAGTCGTGTGGACTCTTCAAGCATCAAGTCCGCGACCAGGCTTTGGCCGAGGGTGCGCACCACATACTATGGTATGCCATGTACCATAGTAGTATGTACACGAGAACCTCTTCCCGCGCAACGACGGCGCTATGGCTAGAATCAGCATGATGGACTTCGAATCAATCTCGGGACAAGTCGATCAGCACAGCGCAGGATCAGGGATCGTCAGAGGTGTTTCGCCTCAGCGCTTGAGGCCCAGCTCAATCGTAGACAAGCCACAGCAGGTTGGCGCCTCTAGGCACCCCGGCCCACGCTGGTCAGATGGTCCGCAAATACTTGTGAGCTGCCAAAGCGACAGTGTGTGACGGCCACACGCTGCAAGGTCAGAACTGAGTGGTGGAGCACAAGAAGTCGCGGCGAAGTCACTCGTGTGCCTTGTCTCGCCCTAACGGGCTGATGTCGCAATCGAGCGGGAAGAGCTGCTCTGATAGGGCGGGCAGCTGACGATTGTCAGTTCCAGGCCTGGCCTGCTACCGCTCTTATTTTCTTGGAAACGGAACACTAGTCCTACGTTGCCCGATTTCTTAAGGACTTCTCGATCCGCCGCTCCCTTTTTATCCCAAAGTTACACTGTTCAGTTCGATCACTAGCACTTTCCGCCCCCTCTCCTCTCCGCTCAAACTTCCGCCGCCGTTGGCATTCTTCAGCCCTACCGTCGCGGTTGGTCTCAGGGGACCTTCCCAGTGCGGACCCTGCTTGTTAGCGAGCCCGCCCATTACCGCATCATACGCAATTGGTCGCAGCACCAGGTCTAGAGACACGCAACGGGCTGTCCTTTCGCCGTGGTCACGCAGCGAACTCTTTTCGTCCGGCCTCAGACATCTACGGCATTCCTCAGCAGCTTTCGGCGAGTGCTGATTCTGCGCGTTGTGGCTGCGCCGTCCGGGCCCTGATTTGCCTGTTTGTCAGACCGACCAGTGACATCATACGGGAAATTGCCGTGATCTTCGAATCGACCGCACCTGACGCCAACCACACCGGCGCCGCCACGGAAGCCCCATATTTCATGTACCTATTGCCTACTACGCCCCTGCACTGCCGCTAGAGCCTTACCTGCTACGTCGACGCCCTCTCCAGGTGCTCTTACCACGTCGCCATCATGTCTTCACCAGTTGTCTCTTCCAGGCCGCGAGGTACTTCCCATTCTGCACAGCGCCCCGTCAGATCGACGCCCATGACGAAGCCAAGTACCACACTGCCCAGAACCAACGCTCAACCCCTCGCGCCCCGCATGAACGGCATTGCCAAACCCCCCAGCCATGTTGCGCACAACAGCAAAACACCCGGCACACCGAGCCCCAATTACTTCGGTCTAACCGTCAATGGCGACCACTTCTCCTCCAGCGCTGCACAGCACATCCGCGGCAACTGGAGCCCGCCCACATCGGACGTCCGCTCGACCGCCGCTGCGTCGCCTCAGATGATTCCCGTCGAGCAGAACCCAGAGTTTGAGCAGTTCCGGAAAGCTTCAGAGAATGCAAAGGGCTTCGCTCTAGGCAACTTCGACTTCGGCTCCTTCTCCGCCGCAGTCCCTACCAAGGGCCCACTGACAGGGTCCTACAAGCCGCCCATGTCTCCACAGTCGCTGAAGGAGACTGCACGACCCACTGTCGAAAACCACGATGGCAGCAGCGATTCGTCACCAAAGTCTCCCAAGCCACGCTCTCCGAAACGCTTGCTCTCCACCGAGTCGTCAATGTTCCCTGACCGACCTCGGAGAAACTCGCCTGCGTCCTTCGAAGGCTTCGGTCGCACCGATGCGATAGCCGAGTTTGATGAGATCCGTCCGCCTCGACCTTCACTGCCGCCCGCACGATCTTCGCATCACGCGTCGATGCGTGCAGAGACACTACCTGCCAACATACACGAAGAAAGCAATGCCGACGGACCAACAATGGCAACACCCCAGTACGTCCTTAACATCCTCGAGTCTGCCGTTGAAGAGGTACTGCTTCTCGACCTACGAGTGTCAACACAATACGCCAAAGCTCGCATCGCAGGTGCATTAAGTCTTTGCATACCTACGACCCTACTCAAGCGAGCCTCGTTCAATGTACAGAAGTTGGCAGAGACGTTCAAGGACGATGAACAAAGGCAAAGGTTTGAAAAGTGGAGAAACAGCAAGCACATAATAGTATACGACTCCAACTCGTCGCAGCTAAAAGATGCTGCCACCTGCATCCACACCCTGAAGAAGTTCACGAGCGATGGCTGGAATGGCAGCACTTTCATCATCCGCGGAGGATTCCAAGAGTTTGCACAGAAATTTCCCAAATGGATCTCACACGCGAGTTCGCACAGCCCGACCCCATCTGCAGGGTTAAAGAATTCCCTCAAGTTGGACCTTGGCCGGCCTGCAGTTGCACCCGTCATTGGTGGTTGCCCCATGCCCGCTACACAGAACGCTGCGAACCCTTTCTTTGGGAACATTCGACAGAATATGGACCTCATTGGTGGTGTTGGCCAAATGCCTGTGAACAAGCCTGCATCCATGACCGACTCTGCCAAAAAAGAAGTTCCCCAGTGGCTTCAGCATGCAGCAGACGACAAGGACGCAGGCAAGCGCGTCTCCGACAAGTTTCTACATATCGAGAAGAAGGAACAAAAGCGCATGCAAGAGGCGCTTTCTGGTAAAGTCATCTACGGAAGCGGTACACCGGGCGGGCCGAAGGATACCCCAAAGAACATCCAGATCGCTGGTATCGAAAAAGGCTCCAAGAATCGATACAACAACATTTGGCCGTACGAGCATACTCGTGTCAAACTCGGGGGTTGCGAAGATGGATCTTGTGATTACATCAACGCCAATCATGTTCAAGCCGCCTACTCGAATAAGCGTTACATTGCGACGCAGGGTCCAATACCCGCCACCTTCAAAGTAAGTCTTGAACAACGCCAGATCACTTGGTCACGGCTAACTCTACTTTAGGACTTTTGGAATGTTGTTTGGCAGCAGGACGTTCGCGTCATTGTCATGCTTACTGCCGAGCAAGAGGGCGGGCAGGTCAAGGCACACAACTACTGGTCTGAGAGGCACTTCGGGA
The DNA here is from genome assembly GCA_022560025.1 of Stagonosporopsis chrysanthemi. NCBI lineage: Eukaryota > Fungi > Ascomycota > Dothideomycetes > Pleosporales > Didymellaceae > Stagonosporopsis > Stagonosporopsis chrysanthemi. The sequence continues at coordinate 71,847 of JAFISE010000018.1, forward strand.
ACCTGCACCTGAAGCAGCTCGGGGAGCACCGTGCTTCCCTGGAGCCATCTAAGATCCACAGTCACAAGGAGCGTTCACACTCACACAGGCCTTCTCTTGGGCAAAGAAAGTCGACAGCCTCGCAACCGAAGACATCATTCTTTCCTGATCCCAAGGACAACGCTACCACCGCATCTCCTGCATCTGAAAAGCCGTACGTCACAGTGCGCAAATTCACACTTTCAAACGACGATGAGCCTTTTGAGCGCATGCGCGAGATTACGCAGCTCCAATATTCTAACTGGCCCGACTTCGGCGCGCCAGCTCATCCAACTCACCTCCTCGGTCTTATTGAGCAGACTGACGCCGTCGTGCGCTCCGTCAATGGGATTAATTCGCCCGACAAGCCCGAGCCAGCTAATAGCCGCCCCGTCATTGTCCATTGCTCTGCCGGCTGTGGTCGCACCGGCACCTTCTGTACCGTCGACTCGGTACTCGACATGCTCAAGCGTCAACGTCTGGCAGGCACTGGCCGACAAGCTACGCCCATGGACGTTGATTCTGGCTCGCCCAACCGTCGTGAGAACGGTGAGTGGATCACAAAGCATGATCTCGACCTCATCGAGAAGACAGTCGAGGAGTTCCGGTTACAGCGCCTCAGTATGGTGCAGTCCCTGCGCCAGTTTGTGCTGTGTTATGAGAGTGTGCTGGAGTGGCTCAACGAACAGCACGCTCAGTCTAAGAACACTTAATTGCGGGCTTCTTAAAGTCTCTGCACAGTTTTTTACGCGTTTTTGTCCTAACTCGTAAGGCGTGGACGGGGCAAACGTGGATAACGAGAATCATGATTTGCACTGCGAGGGCGTGCTGGCGCATGATTTCAGCATTGTTCATTTTTTTGTTCTTGGTTGGACCGCAGATTTGAATCGAACGGCAGCTCATGGGTCGGCGTTGCATTGCTGGGTTCGCGTATATACAGCATAGGGTTTCACGGCGGGTGTTGGTTCGACTTGCTTGGACTGGGATCGGTACGATTTCATATGGTAGGGTAAGAAAGGGTTGGATGGATGAGATCGCGCATCAAGCGACTTGTTAGACAATCAAGACATATCTTCAACTCTACTGACACAACATATATTGGTGACATGAATCTCAACGGTGCCGTGCCATCCACCACCATTCGTCGTACTCAACTCAAGCCTTATTCTCGATATCTATGATCACCCGACATATCTCATGTCACTCACTAATGCTCACCAAGCTTCAGGGATAGCAGAAGTCCTGTAAATAGGCCTACATCCGCGCTGATCGTGTCGTATGTATCACATCACGAATCGCGGAGGTACGGCCTATTCTCCCAACTGCCAGCATAGACGAGTTCGCGACTGTCAGGCGACTTGTCCATGTAGGTCAATTTTCTCCCACTCGGACCTCACATACCGAACGCCCTATAATTAAGTCAGAGAACCACTCAGGTCCGTCGCACCGGTCTGATGACATAGTATGATTGTCGAGCTTTTGCTTGCTCGACATCTAGGAGCTAAGTTTACAGAATGCCATATTGGACCCCGTGAGTTGAGTCGTCGTCTCGAGTGCATATATTCATGCAATACTGCGCTCCAAGGTGTTTATTGTCTGAGAGGTGAGCGTCTTGGGCCTAGACGCTTGCAACGCCCCCGCCATATCTTTCCTTCCCTACGTTCCCTTCGCAGTCTCTCTTTCCCAATCAACGTATCGAAACTACAGTGACGGCTGCAGACATGGGGTAGAATCAAACACGCCATATCCTGCAGTAGTCCACACAGCTATATACCCGTACTGCTCTGCCCAACAAGCTGCATCTTACATGGACTAAGTAACATGGATAACATCACCCGGAACCATTACCTCAGTCAGCCACTGCACGACCCCAGCCCGCTTTCTTCGAAGTATGTAGTACTTGAAATGCCTAGCCCATGCCCATGCCGTGCTAACAAGGCCAAAATCGAGCTGAGATAGATTGAGCGTACTCAGTCGAAAGCATGGCATCCATTTCTGGGATTGACAAAACCAAGGCGTTGTTCAGCCTAGCCCCTGACCCAGGTCCAGGAAGGCGCTTCTGGTCTGCAAAGACATAATGGGGTTGAGGTACGAAGAACAGCAACATCAATGCACGAAACTCAGATGCTGAAGACCAAAAAAATTGGGCGCAGAATGTTGTGGAAGGAAGCAAGAAAAAAAGTGCCCATTCTCGGAATCGAACCGAGGATCTTCTCATTTCGCAGGGGGATACGAGTGAGACGCTGTACCACTAAGCCAAACGGGCAGATGTTCTTTCAAAACAATAAAACAGAATTTTTATATAGTACAAATTGTTTTGTAAACAGACTTGGCATAGCCTCAATGTCAAACCATGGCCCTCGAGTCCGTGTGGAGTTGCCTCAGCTTGAGCGCGGGGCACGCCTTCCATACAAGATTGCCTGTCACTAAAGTAGCGCTCTTCAAACCTCGCTGCAAATTCGTCCCTGCACAACGCCCACGGTGCAATCACGAGGCCAATGTTCAGCGGTCTGTTACGCTTTGAAAGCGACCGGGACGTATTTCTCGTCATTCGATATATTCACGGATGCGTCTGCTCTGGAAATCCCAATGCATACAACATAGCTGCACCTGAGCTTCCCGACCGTCAACAAGGCCGGCACAGGTTTAAAGGGATTTTCCGTGCACTCGCTTGGTTGAGTTTGGAAGAACCACTCTATTGCATATTCTTGACAAAATGTTCTGGGCTGGGCAGGTGCTGCTTTCAAAAGGATTGAACACAAGGCGGCCAGATGCATGATCACACCGGTCGTTACTCAATGTATCGTGTTGACGAAGATAGTGCAGAGGATAAACATCTGTAATAGCTCCGTCTTTCACATGGCTACCAGTACGGATCGTAAGGAGGTAGGCAACGAGGGGCATGCGAAAACGAGGTTTCCGATTCCGATAAGAATCTTTGTATTGACTGTGGTTGATGTGGCCCCTGTTCTCGATACAGTTGTCTAGTCCTTTCCTTTCCGTGCGCCTGCGCCACGATTAGCCATCGGCAGTTTGCCTGAGAAGTACGCGTAAGCAGCAGTTGAGGGAAATGTGCGGGCTCTAGTGCTTGAGGCGCGTACCTGCTATGTCTTCCTGTGCATCCTTGACGAGGAAGCTGTATTCGTTAGCTCGACTTGTTTGGCTGTGTTACGAGGGCTGACTTACTTGTACCAAAGAACGGTTGGTACTACAGTCCCCAAATGCCATAGGCTGTGAGCATCAATCATGCCTCTCCACGGCGCGAAGTCCATGAGCTCCAAGCTCATCGCCGAGATGATCCAGGCTACGCAAATACCAGGTAGCACGGCCCATGTCCTGCCAATTTTCTTGTACTGCACGTAACTGAAGCCACTCCAGAGCAGATTAGCTATTGTACCGACAACGACGTTAGCGGCCATGTTGTAGGTGTAGTTCCAGCTCCACAGTGAAAGGTAGAGGACATGCATGATGTACAATAGGATGCACAGCGCCGTCCACAGCCTCAACACACTTTGTTTCCTTGGGTCAGCACGATCGAGGCGAAACACCCTGATCGGCGCATAGTACAGCCCATACAAGACGTTCGCGCCTGCCGCCCAATAATCCAGCTTCTCGGTGATGTTGGAGTCCCTGGTGTGGAAGATCATACTGAATGTCCAGCTCGCCAAACCCACGTATCCGAAGTAAAGGTAGTATTTGCGTAAGCTGTAGGAAGCGGGAATCTTCTCGCGGAGCTGTGACATGCCCCAATCGTGCGCGAGGTAGTTGAACAGCGAGAAGATGACGCTGAAGGGCTCCTGCATGCCCATAAAGCGGTAGAATGGCCACTTGCCGTGAAACTGGTATACGGGCTGTATATACGGCGGATCACGCGCGAGACGCTTCGTTGTCACGACGTGTTGGCAGGCGTAGTCGCATTCGGCGGGACAGTCCCAGAAGAGGAGACGGCGGTGGAAGGCTGGTGGCGTTAGACCAGCTTAAGACGCTGGGAATTGACATACGAATTGGTGTCGGATTTTCGCCGCAATTAGCTTCTTTACATATCTGGAGCATATGTCAGCATGAACAATGATGAAACTATTGTAGCATTGCTACGTACCTCTAGACAGTGCTTGAAGTCGGGCAGTCGATCACCCAGCGAGGCTGTCGCAGCTCCACTCAGAAAGAGAAGCACGGCAATCGATTGCCATGCTGAGCCTGCGTGTAACCTCATGGTTGCAGCGTAGGTTCGGTGTCCATCAATGTGATGTTTGGAAAGTCAACGCGTGTTGACATCGAACGCGCTTGGCGTCCCGATAATTCCGATTGTGCCCCTGTCCCCACCCACAGGTGGCAGGACAGTCCACCGCTGTCATGCTGCAGGATTTATGTGAAGTTATCTAATGCATTTTCTTGATCTAACTTCGATCTCGGAGTGAAGCTTTGAATGAGCTAAGATTGTCCACGACAAACTCCGGTAGTAAACGTATGTTTGCCATTCTTCTTCAAGCGCTCACATAAAGCAAGCGGATCGACGAGAAAAGGCGTCCGATGTTGCGGACATTTCTGAGGAGCCCAAACCAACTGTCATTGACAGCAGGAAGAGCAATCCTCGTGACGACCTTGCCCACACCGGGTACATTAGTAGTGTGGAATAAAAAACTGATCGTCGCCGAAGCGAGCCAACGATGGCAAAAGCAGAGGAGAAAGGTGAATCTGTTGTCATGAAGAATCTAGATTACAGTAACAAGCCGGTCGATTGACTCGTGGGCCTGGTGTTGGGTATGGGGCGCGTCCGTTGCTTTGTGTTGAAATTCATACAACAACAGTCCGGACGCAGAGCGGTAGTGGTGGGTACCGCCCTTCTTATGATGCTCGAGTAAAACGCCTAATACTCCAGGGTATTGGAGACAAGGTGACCGCCCTAACTTGTTCAAGGTGAGTGAACCGCACGAGCAACATGCTCCTCAATCCACACACACACACCGATAAACGCCCTACCGTTAAGATGTGGTTTATCGCGCTCCATGTTGTACACTCGTCAAGCAAGTCCGTAGGTATGGTGTGAAGGGTAGGCTCCTCGCGACTGCGCGAAAGAAATTTGCCCAACTTCTTCGGTCCAAGGATCGTTGTTCTTCTGGGCAGCCTCGATGCATCGATCGACATCCTGAAAATCTTGAGGTCTATACAATGTAAGTCATACACCACAGTTGATCACAAGATTTAGAAGTTGTGTGCACTGTAGAAAGTAGGGCCGAGATAAATCAGCGGACAAGCAATCCAAGACGACTGAGCGTATAGCTCAAACGCACCGTGTGCTTGTCCCCGAGAATACCACGCAAGTGACCCTGCTCCTTGTTCAGTGCATACAACTTACTTGAGAGTCTGCATGTGACGTCGCTGCATAATGTACGTTTCGTAGTTGCCACCCAAAAGGCATTCGAGAATGCTTCTTCCAGAGCTCTTCGAATCGACACGATCCTTGAGCACTCTGTGCGCCGAGCGGAAAGCCTGGAATACTTCCCATGCTTTATGAGATCCGCCCGAAATGTTATTCTCCGGACGATTTGGGTCTTGGATTGATAAGCCGTTGGGCCTCTCATCGCGTCCGTCAACATCGTAACCGTCCTTAGTGATGATCGCGGGCGGGTGCATCTGTATACGTTGCGTTCGAAGGTCGAACTCGTTGCCGTAATAGTTGAGGAAACCCAAGAAACAATCGCCGAGATTCTCTGGCTTCTTACTATGCTGGAAGTAGCTGATGACAAGGCAGATGATGGTGAAGCCTCCGATACCACCTGTGTGGACCTCGTTCATGCCACGCATAACAAGGAACTGCTTCAAGAGGGCAACCAGGTATATCATGTCGGGGTAATCGTGTTTCCACTGCTGAAACGTTGCTTGGGCTTGAACTCCGCTAAGGTTCTCGAAGGAGATGTCAACGTTGATGTTGGTCACTCGATCCACGAACTTAATAATCGGTACTTTGGCCTTAGTGATGCACAGCACATTCGTGGCGATACGAACATTCTCGAGCCGCCTGGCGGCTTTTCTCAAAGTGGAGTTGACGACGCCCTTGTTGCTGAAATCCATGGCTGCTGGACCGCCTTGGTAGAACCTGTCGGAAGTGTAGACAAGGTCCATGTCTGCAGTTGGCAAGTACAGTCCAGCTGGAAACGAGCCAAAGCACAGAATGCGCCCGGTGTCTTGGGGGAATCTCTGAGTGCCCAGAGCCTGTTGCACTCGCTGGACAAGCCGGTGCCGGATATCGTGCTCGTATGGCTGGGGCGCGACGAAGTCGTAGAAGTCGAGTATCTCATTGTGCAACCTGTAGAGTTAGTATGAAATTGATGGGATAGAGACGGTATGTCTTACCACTTCAGTGGGTCGTTGACAAGATGCGCATAGTTGTGCCGCGGGTCAAGCCACGGTGCCGTATCGCAACGTGGGTTAGCCTGCCATTCCTGTACAATGCCGCGCACGCTCTCATCCACGCGCTTGCGTTTGGTTCTGCTTTGCTGCGGTTGGTCTGGTAGATTAGCAGCTTGATTTGAGTGCTTGTTATGATCGACATTGGAGTCAACGTATGCAAGATCGTTCATCGTTCCTTCAAAGTAGCCTCCATTCTGTGGTCGTTTGTTCCTCTTGGGTTCTTCATCGTCAAGGCTTTGCTGATCGACGCCTTTGGCAGAGCCGTCATCATCTCCAAATGATATGAAATCATCGTTGGCAGCCACGGCATTGTGGTCATCACCTTGGCCAGCGGCCTCGTTCTTTGCCTTACGGATCAGCTGAACGAAATCAATCTTCCTGCCCGGTCTCAATTCCTCTGGGGGAGGCAGGGCGGAGTAGATCTCAGGGTTGCTCCACTTCGGCACGGAATCGCCATCGGGGCGCCCGTGAGCCGGACGAGCAACCTTCTGAGCGCCATCCTCATCAGCCTTGCCGAACGAATCGTCCTCTGTGCCGTCTAATTCGGGTTCAGAAATATTGTCAATATCCATGAACTTGTTGGACCCATCGGCGACGCCCAGTGTGCGCTCAGGGCTACCGCGGTCTTGGACTGTGAGGAGAGCGCGTTCGTGCGCTCCGGGCTTGCGATAGCCTCCCCTGCCACCACCTCTGCCACGGTAGCCGTTGGTGTCGCCTCGCCTCGAGTCGCGTTGACCACCACCGCGCTGGTTGCGTCTCCTCGCAGGTGGCCCTGCGTTGGCTGGCCCAGAGGGTGGAAATCGTGGTCCGTCATGATTTGATGAAAATGTAAAATCAGAGTTGTTGCGGCCCTGCTGGGGTCCCGTGGGACGATAGTTGTCGCCTCCTCCATTAGTGAACGTCATGCGGTCTGCGAGCGATCGTCCACCGCCGCCGCCGCCAGGGCGATACGAATCACCCATCGTGGTTTACTGTTTGCGTTTGTAGCGCGACGCGTCGAACAGACGTTTGTAGAAGTTTTCGTGCCGGGTGTTGGTGACGTGCAGGTCAAGGAAGGGCCGCGAACAAAATGTCGCGTCCGAGGTGGGGCCGCTTAGCGGAGAGTCGGAAACGGGGAAATCGCGCCCGTGCATATAGCCCTTCTACCTGCAGGAGCTTTCACCGCCAGGCAGCACCAGGCAAGAATGAATGGACAGTTCTGGTTCACTTATACTCTTGAGATACAATATCTCGCACGAATAGGATCGCCGTCAATCAAAGCAGTTTGGATCCGGTTCATGTTTTCTGCGAGTGTACAGGTTTGCTGCAGCAAGCGTTGCTTGGAGAATGATACAGTGCTCATGGCGTATAATGTTACAGTATTTGACACAGATTAAAAGGCATGAACCATGTGACAGAGCGGAGAGGCGCGCGATGACACGTACGGTGCTCCTCGACAGTCCCTCAAAAAGACGTTCGATCGTGCCATCTCCCTCGAGATATGCCCGGAAAAGAAACCTCCAATCGCTATGCTGTCAGACCAACGCCATCTTGATGCACTTCCAGCTCGTGCTTGCCCATAAAACCACCTCACGTTCCACTTTCGCTATACAGATATCGTTGTCTTGTTTCGTCTCGTCTATGCACGTTGCCCGCTTACTTCTCGTCCTTTGTGAATTTCGGCTTGAACCCATCTCTTAACTCTGCTTCTCTCTCAGACATACGTTGCTGCCCTTGCAACTCTCGTTCAATTCGTTCTCTTGCTCTTAAGATCTTGCTCTGCAGATAAAAACTGCCCCCCTTCTGCGGGTCATTCAGGTCGAACAATCGCTTGAACCTTTCGGTAACTGCCTCCTGTTCTATTATACCGCCCTTGCCCGGACTAACGTTCAAGATCTTGCATGCCTCATCCATGGTGATGTTGGAAGTGGAGAAGGCGCTGCCGCCACTTCCAGCGTTTGCTGCGGCATACTTCTGCGAGGCAGCAGCCTGACGATACGATTCGGATACGGCGCGTCCAATGATACGTGCGCCGGAGAAGACGACTTGCGTTATTATACGGTGAGCCTAAGACTGTGAGCTGAATGATGCTACGCGAACGGAAGGAGCGACCAACCATTGTAGGAAGACGCAAAACTTGGAGGCACAGGAAGAACAGTGGGCGAACGTGAGGATGGATCGAGCAGACAATACAGCTGGCTTGCCGCGATGGACGTGCTGAATACTTGATGGATGATCCCAAGAATTTCAGGTCGCCTTCCGAGCTTTCGGCGCACTTCCGCTCAAACACGTGACTATTTACTCAACAGCCAATCAAACTCCGATCGCAAAGCACCATCGCAAGCCTGCGCATCTTCGCCGGCTGCAGGGATTTGGTTGTGACACTGTACTGCGCATCATGTTCTGATTGCCAACTAAGATTCAGTATAGTTTGTGCCTCTTCAAGCAGAGGTCGCGCCATATGCGAGGTTCTTGGAGTCGCCGCAAACACCGAGCAAAGGTCTTTCACATGTCCGTCGGCCTTAGCCTCGATGTCTGCCAGTGACCGCGTCATATGCTGAAAGCTTCACGTGAAATTCGCACGCCGATATTGCATGTACGACCTCCGTAACCTACGTTGATAGCACCAGATCAGCTTCGTGAAGTCTACACAGATTATCCACGCGTCTTACGACCCCAACTGCAGCTGCCTGATGACGCAGTTGAGTGTACTAATCACTGCATGGCAGCACTAGGTATACACCTCCACCAACATTGGACGATATACAACACAACACCACGAACATTATGCTGATACTTTGAAAGACACACCCTGGCTAGAGCACATGTCCAGCCCTTCGAAACCCACCAACGATGCGTCGCCGCAGCCCTCCGGCGACCCGAATCCGCCAACCTATGCCGCTTTCTCGCCCTCCAACTTAGGGCAAGTGACGCCGCAGACGAAGCTCCGGTCCGCCATACTTGTACATCAGAAGTCGCCGCTGCTAGCTGCAACACCGCCGCAGGTCACTCGAGTGCTTGCGTACTCGCACCCGTTCCTTCTGCCGCTGAACAAGCTCGCCGGGCTGTTAACATGGACGACTGGGGACCCATGGGAGAGCTTCATACTGGTCGCCAGCTTCTGGGCGATAGTCATGTACGGCGATGCAGTTACAAGATATGCTGGCCCAATCATCGTCGTGACTAGTCTGATCTTGGGCATGTACGCACGCAGATATTCGCCGCTCTCATCGACAGGCTGGACGGGTGAGAAGGGCCACAAGGGGCACAGTCGCGCCGAGTCGGACAGCAACATCAAGCATCACAAGAGCCTGGAAGATATCGTGGAGGATCTGAAGCTATTCACCTCCCGTTGCAACATCCTGCTAGACCCATTCTTGCGGCTAACAGACTTCCTTTCCACTCAGCGTACTGCAACATCAGCAACAACACGGCCAGCGCTTACCGTACTGTTCATCCGTATACTCTTCGTCTTGCCACTTTGGATCGCTCTGACGCTGCCTCCATTCTACATCTTGACGACAAAGCGAGTCGTGCTGGCAGTTGGTACGGTGGTTCTTAGCTGGCACTCCCGCCCAGCACGCGTAACCCGCACCCTTCTATGGCGCTCGCGGACAGTCCGCCGAATATGCGTCTTTGTGACCGGCCTGAACTTCGGCGACACACCCATCAAAGGTTCCCGGCCACCACCTCTCCCTCCACGAAAGAAGAGCACGCAAGAAGTTGCGGCTTCGCTTGCAGCAAAGCGTCGCCCCGAGTCCACAGGAGTACGCTTCACTTTTTCAATTTACGAAAACCAACGGCGATGGCTTGGCATTGGCTGGACATCTTCGATGCTGGCTTACGAACGCGCATCATGGACAGATGAGCACATGAACCCTGTCCCAGACAAAGAACACTTCGAGCTTCCCGATGTCGACAGTGGCGCTTCACGCTGGCGCTGGGTCCAAGGAAGTGAGTGGAAGATCGAGGTTGGTGAGCCAGACAGCAAAGCCTCGAAGTCCGCCAACAAGGAAGAGATGGGCTGGATATACTACGACAACAAGGTAAGCTTTCCCTCTCCCTTCTCCGTCTCAAAATGCAGCATTCTAATGCAATCACAGTGGCGTGACGGCCGCAGAGGCCAAGATGGCTGGGGTCGCTACACGCGCCGCCGCAAATGGTACCGCGACGCTGAGCTCGTCGAGTCCACTCCCAGCACAGAAACCACTCCAGTGCCCACTCCGCGCGCCGACCCCCTCCAACCCATCTTCCCCGACCCGAACCACCTCACCCGCCTCTCTTCCAACACCTCCACGACCTCGAGCCGCGACCCCACGCTCGTGCCCAGCGAGTACGCGGCCTCAATTGCGTCGGAAGGCGGCGACGATGGAGACACGGCGAGTATGCAGAGCAAGCGCACGTGGTTCAAGAAGAAGAAGCGGAGTAAAAGCAACGCGGGCAGTGCGGGGAAGGAGACTGTGGGTAGTGGTGGGACGGATGGTGGAAGGGAGCGGGACGAAGAGGACATTGTAACGCCGTTGGAGAGGACGACGAGGGAGGACGAGTGGCGGCTAGGCGATGATATCAGACAGCATTTAGATATCTGAGAGTCGTGAGGGCACGCATTGCGTCACTATATGTCATTTCAATCTTTTCAGAACCTTTTGCTTGGTGGCGAGTACTCCATCGGTAGTTCGGGTTGAGTACACAGACAATGGAATATGGAAGCAGCGTTCGTAAAGACGTATGAGTGCACACGTTTCTGCTCATTTATTGTTCATTCATGCTATCACCCTATCTGCCCCCGAACAAACGCAATATCAGAAGGCCCATGCGTTGTTCTTGACGTCCCAAGTGGTTTTATCAGATCTTCCGGGACACGTGGTCGGGAGCGAGATACAGGCTCAGTACATGACTTGCTTAGTGCTACCAAGAATCAGTACTGCAGTAACATTCGTGCTGAATGAGTCCGATGGCGGAAAGGTGCAAGTGCAAGAAGATGTAATATACGAAGAGTGAGAACTCACAGAGCAGGATCCGCAGCCGCAGCTAGAGCAATCGCCCTTGCAGGAGCAGGTGTTGCAGTTGCTGTTCAAGCACGGTCAGCTGACGTTCCTCTTCCATGCATACTGGCCATCAAGGTGTTCCCCGCTTCGGGGGGCGGACATGTGAACACCAAAGCGCCAGAATCGCACGCTCGAGATTGGTGAGGATTAGGGTGTGTTGAAACATACCATGGAGACATGATGGATGTGATTGGTTGGTAGCTTGAAGCAAGAAAGTGATGCGTTGTAGTTGGCTGGTGGAGTGTGAAGTCGGTGAGTTGTGCCCATCAAGGTGCCCACGAGCAGGTCTTTATATACAGCGTCTGCGACCCGAACAGGGTCTTGTTTGGACGCCTTTCATGCGACTTACCGTATCATGCTGGCAGCACCTGACCATGCGCGACTTGTGCGGCCGATTGGATGCCGACGGACCGGTGACATATCGACGTCTAACTAACCGCTTGCTAGCACGGCCAACTCCACACCTCGACATTCACGCTGAGATGCGATTCGATCCGCACAAAGGTCGCGGTGCAGAGTGAGGCGTCGTGTACCCCACATGAGTGTGCCGGAGATGCAGGACCGCGCAAAGGACGCATAGAACATGGGCACGGGCTGAAGGCGCCGAGGGCTGGACCAGAAACTTGACGTCTGCTGATTTGAGGGCGGAACAGTCCATGGATGAGAGGTTGGACTTCCCAGTCTGGCAGGCCTGCACGCCAGGCAACCATGCGTATGTAAAGTCGTTTAATCGCACCTATGATATGTGGTTTGCCTTCGGCGGAGATCGTCTTGATAGGACAAAGCTGGAATTCCTGCACACCATTACAAGACGCACATGTAGTGAGGCTTGCAGATCGCTCATATGTACTGGACCAAGCCGCGAGCTACCATGCCGGTGGTGTACTCTGTCTGGCATAGTGTTGACTACCGCGGGCGTGGGGTGAAGTGTCTGCTTAGTCGAGGTTGTTATCAAGACGTCCAGCTCGGATTGCTGACTGGCCAACATTTAGGCGAGTGTAGTACTGCATATGTAGCCCCGCTCGTGCTCGACTGGGCATGCACGGTATCTTGCGCCTGAAACTGCTGGATAGGCACCAAAGCCGTTCTGCGTTTGAACTTTGAACATCCTCTGCCGTCGTGAATATTCGTCACTCAGAAGCCAGCATGTTCAACCTTTACTTAACCAAGTACTCGAGGCTTTGAAGTATGCGTCCGGGCTGCCGCGCTGTTGAAGTCAGAATGTTAAGGAGTAGTAAACGATTGTGACGGTTTAGAAGACTAGGACGCAAGTGTCGTTACGGGTCGTGATGCAGAGCACGTGGGCGTGGATACGAAGGTACATTGGGCTTCTCCTCCAAACTTCCACGAGCTTTGAATTGCAGTCAGTAGTGCTGTGATACGCCTGGAACACCACGTGACTGTCCCTCCGGAGAGAGCCTATCTTAGTCACATCTTCACGCCGCGGTAACCGCAGTACATTCAAGCGACGAGATGTAAACGGACCGAACAGTGATACAGATGACCTGGCAACCTACTGTCAACATTGCAAACATGTCTCAGTGACGGTTGAAGATCAGTCCAGGCATCGTTGTCAGTAAAGCCTTGGACGCTGATAGTGGTTATTCTGGATGATAGAAGTCACTAGTTGCCATCTGGACTCGGCGCCAGAAACTTTTCGATGTGTTGAGTGGCTGTTGCTGACTTCTCAGTCTTGATTGATTTTGTTTTGTTGTATGTTGACTGATTGACTTTGGTATCTTGGCCGCGTAAGTCACATGCTGAACCTTGTTACAGTGTCGTCCTTTCAGCGTTTCTCCTCCAAGGTGTTCGCCCCCCATGAAGTCACAACTGGTCCAGCTTGTGCCTGTCTTGTGGGTGCGACGATTGCAACAGCATCCGCGATCTGAAGAACGAGATTGTCGTCGCCATATTGGCCAATGACTTGTATACCGGCAGTTTCCTCTGCGGAAATATTCGGCTGAGCAACGACTTGGTCTCCCTGTGGTATTTGGACAGGAACGCTAACGGCCGGGAGGCCAGCGAGACTAGCTGGGACTGTGAAGACATCATTCATGTAAGCTGAGATAGAGTCTTGGTCCTTTAATCTAGCCAAAGATGGCGCGAGCGTAGGGGCTGTAGGACATATTATCACGTCCACCTTCTCCAATGTCTCAGTTGAATGAGAAACCTGGTCGTTGAGAGGGTTCTGTTTCGAGAAGATCGTGTTGAAGTCCTGCTGAACCAGTCTTCGCACTTTCTGCGCTTGTATGAAGTAGTTATCGATGGCCTGTGCACTGAGCGTAAAAGCTCCAAGTAGGATGCGGCGTTGTACTTCAGAACCGAACCCTTGACTCCTCGTCTTGGCGAAGAGCACACTGTCAGGTGTTCCATCGATACCTTGTGCTCTACTCCCATAACGGACCCCATCGTACTTAGCAAGATTACTCGAAGCTTCTGCTGGTGCAAGAACGTAGTATGCTGACAGCGCATGCTGCGTTGCTGGTAGGCGTACAGGATGTAAACTGTGTCCCTGCTCCCACAAAGATCTCAGAGTACGTGTCCATGCCTCAAGAACAGCTGGCTGTAGTGTGCTGATGTTGTAATCTAATGGGATACCAATGCGTCGCGATCGAGACGAGTTAGCACTGTCTTTGCCCAGCCGTATTCGCGTAGAAGGAGGGAGGGATGTGGGGTCTTGCGGATCGTAGGCGTTCAGCTTATCTGATTTTGATGTTAACGTGACAATCGAGATGGGAGGACTCTTGACGGCTTACCGAAGATGGCTTTGACATCGCCAACGTTCTTGCCCATGATACCGACAGTATCCAGAGAGTTAGCATATGCTATGACACCCCATCTTGAGAGCAGCCCGTAGCTTGGCTTGAAGCCCACGACACCTGTGTACGCTGCTGGCAGTCGCACAGAGCCGCCAGTATCTGTACCCAAGGCAGCCCAACATTGCGCAGTTGCAACAGCGAGCGCACTGCCTCCTGAGCTACCTCCAGAACTCTTCTCTTCATCGTCGGCATGCTTCTGCATCTTGACAGGCCCAGCATGTGAGTGCGTGGAGTGCGAACCCATGCCGAACTCATCCATGTTCGTCTTTCCCACGACCACCGCGCCGGCATCCTGCAGGAGCTTTACCACAGTCGCATCATACGGGCTTTCAAAATTCTTCAGTATCTCAGAGGATGCTGTAGTCTTCAAGTCTCTTGTGCAGATGTTGTCCTTGATTGCGATTGGCTTGTCTCCAACATCGTGACGGTCATTGTTCGATATGGCTTCAGCTCTCGAGAGCAGTTTCGTCGAGTCCGCCAGCGACACGAAGGCATTGAGATGTGAGTATTTCGATTGGTTGGCTAGATACTGCTTCGCATGCTTAAGGAGTGACATTTGGATGAGGGCGCATCGTCACTTTTTGGAGTTCGAGCTGCGTAGGTCGCGAAGACGCGTGCACGGGGCGCATGACTCGCGTGGCCACCCTTCACATGTGGCATGTTAAGCTTTGTTCAAGTCCATGGAGCTGTCGTCAAACAGAGCATTGTACAAAGGCACAGGTTTGAGTTACATAGCACATTATCAACCTACCCATAGTATTTGCAACGATCCTAGTGACTACAGCAAGCTCGTGCAAGCCCGTGAGCACGAATATTGTAGATAACGACAACAATTGCACACACGTAAAATAAGTATCATCAAGCAGGATTCTGCACTTCCCAGTTGCACATAATTCTTGTTTATGCAGTGCGCGTCGACATTCCAAAAAAGCGGGATGCGTTGCAGGGATCCGTGATCGACGCCGCAATGACGTTCGTGCTGTCCCCTTTCGTAGTACACCACTTTCTTGGTTGGTATGCCTTCAACTCCAGAGGGGCTCACACCTCACAAAATTCCCTACTTTACCGACCTCGCCTGGAAGATATACGACCTCAAATTCGTTCTCCTCGACTCGCGCGAAGCCTCCGCCATGACGAAACCGAAGGCGCTCCAGTCAAACCTGGACGTCGACTATGTGATAAGCTACCGCTTCGCGAAGACGGGTACGCGGCATACGAATACACTCAAAGGCAAATCGGAGCTGACCAAAACACAGACAAGGCCAAAGCCGCTGCTCAGTTCGAGAAGCTGTGCCATGCACTCGCCAATGTGGGTCTGCAGACGGAAGCTCGCAATGGCGACAACCACTCGCTGTTACTCTTTGTCAGGGTCACTTCTGATGAGCACTTGTTTGGCGAAGTGTACAGATCGAGGTAGGTACCGACCCACATACTGGTACCAAGCAGGTCGCTGACCGCCTTCAGGGTAAGAGACTGGATGCACGGCGTCCGCTCTGCTGCTCCCGACAAAGAGACACGTGCAGCACTCGAAGCTGAACCCCTCTATGAAGCCGAACGCCTGCGAATCATATACCAGCTTATCACCAACCCTACAGAAGAGGGTGGAGCTGGCATTACGCCCAAGGAGGGAGAATGGAAGAACGTCGAATCTATTTTCGCTCTCCACGATCATGCATACAACAAGGATTGGATTAAGAAGTGGACATCCTCCTACTTTTTGAGTATAGAGGATCTTGATGAAATCCGAAATCGTTTAGGCGAGAAGGTACGCATCCTGCAAACAGTCTTCTGGCTGCATAGGCTGACCCTGACAGATCGCATTCTACTTTGCCTTTACACAGTCCTATTTCACCTTCCTGGTCCCCGCAGCAGGCTTCGGTGCCTTTGCATGGCTCTTCTTCGGCCACTTCTCGCCCATTTACGGCCTGTTCAGCGCGCTTTGGTGCACTGTCTTCACCGAATATTGGAAACATCAAGAAGGGGATCTCAGCGTTCGCTGGGGTGTTAAGAATGTCTCACAAATTGACACAAAGAGAAGGGACTTCCAGCATGAGAAGACCATTACGGATCCCGTCACTGGCGAGCAAGTTGGCTTCTTCCCGGCACAAAAACGATTCCAGCGACAATTGTTGCAAATTCCTTTCGCCATTGCCGCCACGCTCATGCTTGGAACCGTCATTGCGACCTGCTTTGGTATCGAGGTCTTCATTTCAGAAGTATACAACGGGCCACTTAAGAGCGTCCTAGTCTTCATTCCGACTGGCATCCTCACTACAGTCAACCCCATTCTCAACACCATCCTTACGCAATTCGCCACGCGACTCACCCAGTTCGAGAACTACGAGACTGCAAGTGCATACCAGTATGCCTTGACCCAGAAGATCTTTGTCTTGAACTTCATCATGTCCTATCTTGGTATCTTCTTGACCGCATTTGTATACGTTCCTTTCGGGACTGTTATCGTACCTTACCTCGACGTCTTCAATGTCGCTGTTCGACCGTTCGCTGAGGACGAGAAGCAGTTGCATCTTCACACTACGACTGGCACTTCTAGCTGGGCAATTAACCCCGATCGTCTTCGCAAGCAGGTCATCTACTTCACCGTCACCGCGCAAATCGTCAATCTTGGTATGGAGCTCATCGTACCCTACTTGAAGCGCCGCGGTTTTGCAAAGTACAAGGAAATGCAATCCGAGCGTGCTGCAAAGAATGGCGGTGCCGCTCCCTCAGTCGCTGCAAATGATCCTCCTGAAGATGCTGCTTTCCTGGAGCGTGTCCGTAAAGAAGCCGAACTCGATGTCTACGACGTTACTGCCGACCTTCGTGAGATGGTTGTTCAGTTTGGCTACCTGTCACTATTCTCTGTCGTCTGGCCCCTGACCTCTGTGTCGTTCCTTATCAACGATTGGATTGAGCTTCGCGCTG
The DNA here is from genome assembly GCA_022560025.1 of Stagonosporopsis chrysanthemi. Taxonomy (NCBI): domain Eukaryota; kingdom Fungi; phylum Ascomycota; class Dothideomycetes; order Pleosporales; family Didymellaceae; genus Stagonosporopsis; species Stagonosporopsis chrysanthemi. The sequence continues at coordinate 89,047 of JAFISE010000018.1, forward strand.
ATGCCATGAAGATCTGTGTGGAGATGCAACGTCCCATTCCATGGCGAGCAGACACCATCGGCCCTTGGCTCGACTCTCTTAGTTTCCTGACCTGGCTGGGTAGCCTTACCACCTCCGCTCTCGTATACATGTTCTACGGTGACGGCAAAGGCCCTGACGGCAAGCCCTCGAACATACAGCTCTGGGCTCTGCTCCTCACTGTCTTTTTCTCCGAACACATCTTCATCCTCGTCCGCACGGCTGTCCGCATTGCGGTGTCCAAGATGGATTCTCCAGGCCAGCAAAAGGAACGCCGCGAGCGCTTCTTGATCAGGAAACAATTCTTCGAGGAAAACCTTAGCCAGCTGCAGAAGTTCCCTACTTTGAGCGATGGTGGCGAGGAGATTACTAGGAAGAGTCTCGAGGAGGACGCAAGACAGTCCAGTTTGAGAGAGACTACGCCTGAGACGCGCTTCTGGAGTCGCCAGCGTGGCTGGAAGGAGTCTGCAAGCGTGGGCAAGAGTCTGATTGACAGAGCCGCGATCGAGGCTAGCCCTGAGAGGAAGAAGGAGTTGTAGGTGTTGTCAGTCGCGGTTGACGTATGGAGAGCAGGCGTGGTGTGGGTAGCAGGGAAGACGGTGGTGGACGAAAAGGCCCCGGCTTCGGATCTGGGGTTGAGCATTTATAGCCTGGCGTTCCTGAGCGACCTAAGCAACACCACTATCAATTGAGATTGTCCTTTTCGCGCAATCTGCCGCTTATGAGTGAATTACGTCCCATGTGTTTTGCTGTGAAAGTAACCAGACAACACTACAAGGACACACTCTCAACAACACTGTGCTGGGCATGTAGTGCTTGGATGTTGTTGTAAAGTGTCTCATTGTTGCTCTATCATCTCCAACGCACTATCCCTTCATTTCAATTCTCTATACGTCGCCAACCGGCAGCCGTGCGGCGCTGAACTTTTCATTCCATCCGCCGCGCTGTATGCAAATATCCTTAATGTATGAACAAGTCTCCAACAAGTGCCGCCCGGGGCTTAGTAGCCGACCTTCTTCAGGTACTCGCCCAGCTCGGCGACGCTGTTGAAAGCGTTGGGGGTCTGCACCTCGGCGGAGTGGTGCGCGATCAGCAGCGCCTGGGTTGTCTTGTAGGCGACGACGCCCTCCTTGCCCTATAGCACGTGTGTTAGTGTCTGTGCGTGGGCTGTAGAGGTGAACTCCAAGAGCTGGACTGGGGTGTGATGGTGCGCACCTTCTTTGCCTTGAGCGAGTCATCTGATGCCTCGATGGTCATGTACTTCTCGCCGTTGATCTTGATGCCGTTGGCGATGACAGACTTGGGCTCGCTCTTGTCGGTGAACGAGGCGGCGATGGCGCCCATCTCGGCGGCGGTGAGCTGGTGCTGTCAGCTTCGGTCTTCGCGCAAGTGCGGCCTTGGCTCTCAAGCTTGTTGTGCCTGAGTGTGCTGCGTGGTGCTGGACGTACGGAGAAGCCGGGGGACGAGGCCCAGGTTGTCTGGCCGGTGGCATCGCAGATGACGGCCTTGTCAATGTTGCCAGTGCCGACGAGGCTGCGGAGCGATTAGAGGCGGTCTGTGTGCTTTGCAGGTAGCTGGTTACCTCTGGTCGACGTATGCTGTCGTTGCGATTAGTTTCCATAACGGCCCGCAGTGCGTCACTGGTGCTCACCTTGCCAGGACATGATTACTGAAGGGTAGTATGCAGGAGCTTGGTGTGGTGGGGTGCGTGGAGGTATAGTTGAGACAGTCGCAGAAGAAAATCGCAAGTTTGAGGCGAGGTAGATCAACAAGGGTCTGACTAAGCGGTAGTGAAGGTATGCGGTGTGGAAAGGCGAGTGTTGGGGTGTTGTCGCGGACGGACGGGGCCGTTTGGTGTCCTTGGTGGGGCAGAGATGGAATTTAGAGACTGACAGCGGGGTCGCTGTTGCAACGGGCGACGAGCAGAGCAGACATGGTGTTATCTCAACACAACGCCATTTCGACTGCCTACAGCAATGGCGCCACCATGCAGCTGTCTGTCTGACGTGCTCAGCCTTGGGTCAGGTTGCAACTGTCACACCTGACAGCTCGCACGACCAGGGCTCGACGCTCTACGCGCATCTGCCGCGCTGCCATTCTGGCCCAAGGACTTACTATACAAGATTGGCCAGAACGAGCGGTGCTGTACGTGGCAGAACCTTGGGCGCAAGCTTGGGCTTAATCAACAATGATGCATGTGCTCAGTTTGCGTCGTCTCGGAGAATAACGAGCTTGTGGCGATCGAGGCGCTTCGGGCTTGTGCTTGATCATCGCAGACCCGATCACCGCTATGAAGTGCCGTTACCTGTTGATGCACCCAGGAGGACGCGTTCAAGATAGATTCAGATTCAGGTGAGCTGATATGGCTGCAAAAGCTGTTCATGGCAGGAAAGTCGCCACGACAATGCCCGAGCTACTTGGCTCCCCTCTTAAGGCAACCACTCGATCTCGTTTTCCTGAACATCTTATTTCGTCTAAAGCCTGAGACCTTTGACCACAAGCTTCTCTCCAGTATGGAATTGCCTATTAGAACCATTAATCAAATGGGTGAATCTACAGCCTCTATTCCCATAACAGTCCGCGGACGCTACCTGTGGAGGGGTGACGAAAGGGTACGGCTGATCGATCTAAGTGTAGCTTTATATGCTGACCAGAGCGTAGTTCTTCGTCCGGGGAGTCGTATACCAAGTCTCGGGTACACAAGATCCAATCTCAGACGCCCGTCTGCCACAGCTGAAGCAGGACATTTCACTGTTCAGAGAGCTAGGACTGAACACATTGTTTGTTTGTTTGTGATTACAAAGTCGGACCAAAGACGCAAAGCTAATAGTTGGAGACATGATCGATACTACAAAAAGACATGGACAAGCTATGAAACTGCTCGAGGAGGCTAGCATCTACGTGTTCACAAATGTCTCCAATCGCTTCAACGCCATCAATCGCCTCGATCCATACAGCTCTTATCACCGCAAGGCGATGGCAGAGTTCTTCCAGGCTATAGATGTCATGTCGCAATATCCTAACACATTGGGTCTACTTGCAGGTGTGGCTACCATGAACAGCCATATTACCAAAAATGCCGCCCCTGTCATCAAAGCCGTTGTAAGAGATCTAAAGAGATACATGAAGCTGCAGAGTGCAGCTAGCGGCCGGAGAATACTTCCTGTGGGCTATGCGGCTGCCACGGTCGAGCAACTAGACACGACAGCCCTCAGTTATCTGTCCCTGGGCGATCCGGCAAACTCGATAGATTTCTGGACGGTAAGCTACTTTCCAATTCCTGGCTCTCACATTGACCTCCTGTGACAGTGTAATTGCTACATGTGGGCTGGGCAATCGAACATGCACATGTCTGGCTACGAAGCGTTGGTAACTCGCCTCGAGAACGCAGCCATCCCAATTTTCATGTCCGAGTACGGCACAAATCTGCAAAGCCCGCGACTGTTTCAAGAGACAGCAGCACTGTACTCAACACGCATGAGTCAAGTATTTTCTGGAGGCTGTGTGTATGAGTTCTGGCAGGAGCCGAATCGCTACGGCCTGGTGGAACTCTCAACTGAAGGGCAAGGCCATGATACCCCGGCCGGGGCGCTTGAGCAACGCCTTGAGAAAGCTGTCGCTCGATCGAATGATACCAGGAAGACTGCTGAGAAGCGTGAGACAGAGAGAGGACCTCTATCAATCTTCCATGACTTCGTGAACTACAAGATGAATTTGGATGCGACAAGGGAGATTGATAAAAGTTGGGAAGGGGACATCATGGAGCGTCAGACTGCTGAACGAGAGAGAGCGGATATCACACAGAAAAGCTGGCCATGGGAGCCGCAATTCCAGATCCCAGATACCGTTGTTGATTGGGCACAGCTGGGAGAACAGATCAACGGAAATGGTCTGCTACATGTTATATAACGTCTATCAAGGGTAAAAACAACGAAGTAAAGTGAACGCCTGAACGTTCTATGCACGGTGGCTCGTGCACACGCTACCTAGTCGTGAAGCTCTCCAACTGACGCGCTCCTGCAGCAAGCTTCAAGCTACAAAGAAAGTCAAGCTTTCGCAAACTCGACACCAGTAACACCCAAATTGGACACCACGAGCTCGCAAAGCGATAACGCCTCAATAACCACAAGCGCTAGCTTCGCTCAACATGCCCTCGCGCTCACCGTCTCCGATGGACCGTTCGCGATCACCAACGCGTTCTCCAACTCCCCGGGACCATTCGCGCACAAGGACCCCGAGGCGCTCTCAATCAGCGCGATCGCAGTCGCCTCGTGGTTCTAGATCGCCACGCTCCCTGTCCCACTCCCGTTCACGCACAAGATCACCGACACCCAGGCGTAACGGGCGCAGAAGTTATACACCAGATGACAGGTCGCGGTCGCGGTCGCGAACGAGGTCGCCAAATGGTAGAGGGAGGAGCTTCAGTCGCAGTCCTACTCCCAGGGACGGCTCACCTGCGCCCAGGAGTGCAAAGGTAAGAGATCCTTAGCAGCAGTCATCAGCCTTGTTGCGCGGTCACTGACCGTCATTACAGATTGTAGTGGAAGCGTTGACCAGGAACGTCAAAGAGGATCACGTTCGCGAGATTTTTGGGAAGTACGGTAGCATCAAGGAACTGAGGATGCCGATGAATCCAACTTGTACGTTTGCTTGCTTCTCTACTGCAAGGCTATGCTGACTTGTCAGTCAATGTGAATCGCGGAACCGCATACATCATGTACGAAGAAATCGAGGATGCTGAGCGCGCGATCGCAAAGATGCACGACGCCCAACTAGACGGCGCGAAAATCCAGGTCTCAATCGTTCTCCCGCGTCGCCGCTTCTCTCGAACACCTCCGCCGAGACGCGGGGGACCACCACCGCGATTCCACGAGGACAACAATGGGTTTAGTGGTGGAGGGCCACCCGGTGCCTACAGACCACCACCAATGGGAAATTTTGGAGGCGGACGAGGACGAGGCCGATCACCTTCACCGCGAGGAGGCTGGCGCGGACGAGGCAGGGGAAGAGGCAGGGGAGGGCGTGGAGGCGGCGACTTTGGTTACAGACCGCGCTCATACTCGAGGTCTAGAAGTCGGTCACCACGGAGAAGCATGTCGCGATCATCGTACAGTAGGTCGCCGTCAAGGACACCACCGCGTCGTAGGGGAGGGGGACGTGGAGATGGAGGTGGAGGCGGCAGAGGCTACGGGCGAAGAGGCTCCTCGCCTAGAAGAGGTGGACGAGGCGGTGGTAGCAGGCGAAGCCCAAGTTACGACTCATACGACAGCCCACGATCGAGGAGCAGGAGCAGGAGCAGGAGATAGAAAGAAAGGGCAGTTAGCTTGATAGAAATTACGCGCTGAAAGCGCACGAGTCGAACACGTCACCTTTGAACGTATCAGGTACCGACTAGGATTGCAAGCACTGCATCGTTAGCTTCACTGCAGACTTTCGCCGCGACCCTGCTGCGAAAACCCGCTCGACGCACTACAAACTCGTCACCTCCCAGAGCTCTCTTCACAGCACATTCCACACCACGATAAGACCTCATATGCATTCTGAGCCTCTTTACCGCCTTATATTGCAAGAAAATCGCACAGTCGCCCCTCAACGTGTCGCAACTACGAAGTGTCTCACCCGGTTGACAATGTATGCCTGAGAGAATGGCGCGAAGCGTGTGGAGAGTGCCACGATGCGCCCGTGCTGTCACAGAGTGGGAAGTGCTTAAGTTCAGACCGGCAAACCACATAATTTCGCACCTTGAAGTGAAACATGGAGTGATGCTACGGCAGGCATGGTTCAAGTGAAACTATCGGCTCTCTGAGCTCAGTAAAAGGTTCTCAGTACGCCTGTTCGCCGTGTACATGTCCAAAGCTTGTGCAGATCCACATTGTGCCTTGTACGATGATGATTGCAGCGCCTCGTTGAGTAGGGAGTAACATATTGAGTTCAAGATAATGCAGAGGCAACGCCTTCAGCACGCCCAAGACCGAACACAGTCAATTTTGATCCTCACTCCTTCACGACCGTTCGCCTACTCAGCATCTACAGCCATCCCATCTCCACCCTTGTCCTTGTCCTTCCCAGCTGCCTTGATGCCCGCCTCGAAGCTAGGACAGCCCTGCGCTGCCTTGAAAGCAAGCTGGTAACGCATAACAGTCTTATTGCCGCCGGCGTTCAAGCCCTTTGCCTTGCACATCTTTTTGAGCTGCTCATGATTCCATTCCAAGTCGGCGTCGGTGAGCGAGGCGACGAGCTCCTCCTTGCTCTTGTTGACGGTAGGCAGACCACGTTTCGCGCAAAGGTTCGCAAGGTCGGTTGTGCTAAGGTAAGAGCGTGGGTCGACGGTCTCAGAGTCATCCTTCGCGGACTTTGACGGCGTGGTTTTGTCGGCTGAAGCATTGGATGAGTCGATTGCTGCATCTGTTTTGGCCTTCTTGGCGACACGCTTCTTAGAAGTTAAGGCAGCCTTCTTGATCTGCGCATTACGCTCCGCCTTCGCCTTGTGGTTCTCGGATGCCTGCTGCGCACGAAGTTGAGCCTGCGCGGCTCGCTGCATAAGACTCGCCGCCTTCGCTTGCTCTTTGGCTACGCGCTTGTTGGCAGTCTCCTCGGCCTTTTGAGCATTCTTGATCTTGAACTCGTCTTTGACACGCTTCTCCATAGCCTTTCTAGTTTCCTTCTCAGCCTCCTCTTTCTCACGAGCTGCCTCGCGGGACAAGCGAAAAACTTCTAATTCTTCGCGGCGAGCGTCTGGATCGTCGTCGACATTGCAAGGGATGCGAGCAGTACCTGACATGAGCTCACCATAACGGATGCGACAAGCGCTGGCTGAGAAGAGAGAGCCCTTGTCAAGTCGACGCATGTACTCAGACACTTTGCGGAACCGCCAGGCACGAATGCGTTCGATCTCATAGCTGATCTCAATGTCGGCCAGAGCATACGCTTGCGCAAGGCGTTGGTCCTGCGACTGTCAGTGTGCTGTAATGAAGGTCTTATCGAATGTTGAAAGCTCACATCCTCCAACTGCCACTCCTTCATGCCCTCCTGCAAGAGGTAGTCAACATGCTCGGCTTGAGCTAGACGAATTCGCATGATGCGCGTAGAGATGGATTTCTGATCATAGCGGACTCGGCCGTCCTTCGCGAGCTTCTCGGAGATCTGACGGTCGCTATAACCCTTCTCGCGCATCTCAAGCATCAGCTCATCGTCGGAATCAAGATCTGCAGACACTCGCTTGTGGTAGGCAGGTAGACTTTCGCCCTTCTTACGGTCGCCTGACAGTGGTGAGCAGGCTGAATTCCGTCATGAGTTTGAAACTTACGGCGACCAAAGGTGCCGAACACTCGAGAGCTCTGAAGGTGGGCAAGTGAGGAAGCTCCCTCCTCGAGGATGAAAGCCTCGCCGCCTTCCAACTTGATACGCGCATCGGTCAGCTTAGAATGGTTCTGTTCGCCATCAGTGGCCTCGGCGCGGGCGGGCTTGCGCTTGCGCTTCTTGCTGGCAGTTTCATTGATGAATATGTCGCTGTCTTCATCACTATCGTCTTCATCGATCTTGAAATCAGGGTTGTCGAGAGCATTGGACTCGAAGCTATCATCATCGTCCTAAACTTTGTTAGGCGCTCCCTTCAAAGTGTACAGTTACGACATACAGAGTTCATGCCCGAGAAAGTGGAGCCCTCCGCATCATCATCCTGGTCGTCGCTGGAGGCCATCCCCATAGCATCTTGGAAAGCCATGTCATTGACAGGCTCAGCATCTGTATCATCTGTCAGTATGCTTGTCGCTTGGAGCCAACACGTTAAGCCTTACTATCGAAGCTGAAAGCTGAATCCGTCATTTTGTCGGCAATCAGGGGCGGTAGAGTGGTATGTCACGGAGAAAAGTTTGGAGTAGGTCAAGGTGGGGGGGGGGGGGTGGCGTTTTATAGTGTAGCCTAGTGTTCAAGTGAAGGGCTCCTTGGCGAGTCAACAAACACGGAAAGAGTAGGTAAAAGATCGTTGCAGACGTCGATAGACAAGGTAAGAGACATACACCTTGAAAACTAACCTGCAGGCTTCCAGCTAGCTTGTGACACCCTCGGCCGCAGTATCTGTACGCGCAAACGAAGATTTGTAGTTGAAGTCATGCTCCGTAAGGTATGGAAATGGCCTCCCACGCGCCACTCATCAAGCTAAGCATATTATCTAGATTCCTATAAGTCGGTGAAATGATAGGAGCTTGGCTCATGAGACAGAGTGTGTAGAAGCAGACTGTGAACAGTACTTCTTTGTCATCGGTCTACTCTCGCGTGGTGGTGCTGCAGTCTATGCTTGACTTCAAAGGGAGCTCCTAAGGAGAAGTGGGAGCACATAGCGAGCTGCGTGTAGATGCAAACTCGTGGCATCAGGACATGCTACATTGCTCCAAAAAGATCCAGCCTAAACAGCTGAACTCGGCATTGCTTGGATAGCTGGAGGGATACAGAAGATGTTTGAAAGAGCGGATCACGCTGTTTGAACCGGCCAGGTGAGCGCTCAAGTAGGTGCAATGAACACATCCCGGATCGATAAAATCATTTTGCGAGCTCTACAGGACGTTGTACTGTTACACATTAGAATTGTGGATATGTGTAGAGTGGCGCTGATATGTGTGGTGTGGCGCTGGACATGCCTGTTCACATGCTGCGCGCTAAAGACCCCTGCTGATGACGTACCCTCATAGATGCGACCAGACTCACAACAAGGCCTCAACGACATGGTTACCGCATGTCGATCGCTGTGCAAAGAAGATCGCCTGCAGGGTGACTGAGCAACTGTCAAGATCTTAAAGATATCGTCGGCCCTGCCAGAAACCTGAGACATCCCCACATTCTTGTGCTCGAGTGCTCAAACACCCCACACTTCGCCTTCAAACGCTATCATCCACTATGGCTTCTTATCTACAGAAACTTCGGCCAAAGTCTAAACAGAACAACCCTGCCAACTTCAGGGAAACAGTAGTACACAATGCGCCTAAGACCGAAGAAGCACCCAAGCCCTCTGGGCCTGTCCCGTCACCACCGCCTGCACCAACAATCAGCGAGCCAGCCGACAACACAGGCGCTGAACCAGTCCTAGATGAAGAGGATGAGAAGTTCCTCGAAAGACTTGCAGCGATCGCGTCTGAGCCCGAGGGCACTCCACCGCCGCTACCTGGTCGCCCGGCGGTAGTCATTGACGAGAACGGTCAGCAGAAAGTCAGCAAGGACGCACAGGAGGCGCTGATGGATGGTGCAGACAAGATCGCGCTCCCAAAGAGTCCACCGGAGAAGAAGACCTTCACGTCATACTTTACACTCCCAAAGTTCGGCAAGAAGGGCGACAAGGAGACCGACGTCATCACAAAGGAGAAGAAGGGCAAAGCCAAGGTCACAGAAGCAGAGCGCAACGAACTCGCGGACAATCTGCTGGCAGCAGCCGAAAAAACAAAGTCTGCAGAAGAAGCCGAAGTCGAGAAGGAGACTCAGGATCTATCCAAGATACTCGAGGAGCTCAACATGTCCGCCGTGAACAATCGCGTCTTCTCCTTCAGCAAAGAGTCGGAGGAGCTCTTGCAGAAATTTACTCTCGTGCTCAAGGATATCGTCAACGGCGCACCAACCGCGTACAACGACCTCGAGAAGCTGTTCACAGACTACGATGCCCAGCTGAAGAAGATGTACGGTGGTCTGCCACCCTTCCTCCAGAACTTCGTCAAGAGTTTGCCCGCGAAAATGACAGCCACGCTGGGCCCTGAGCTCCTTGCTGCAAGCGCAGAAAAACCTGGCTTCGATGCCAAGCAGCGTACCGCTGGTGAGGGCAGCAAGAGCAAGAAGAGCCGCATTCCCGGTGTGCCCAAGATTCCTAGCCTCAAGCAGCTGGTGTCCGCGCAGGGCGCGGTAGCAACAGCACTGCGCAGTATCGTGAATTTCCTGAAATTCAGGTTTCCAGCCTTGGCTACAGGCACAAATCTGATCATGAGTTTGGCGGTTATGAGTAGGTCCCCCTTCTCCCCGAAGCTCTTGCACGCTATGAGTATATTAGTCACTAACCTCCACAGTCCTCCTCTTCGTCTTCTGGTACTGCCACAAGCGCGGCCGCGAAGTCCGCCTCGAGAAAGAGCGCCTCGCAGCCGAGACCGCCTCGGCTGAGGCGTCAGGCACGTCCAGCGCGGTGGCCAGCGATGACGACTCGGTGTTTGGTGACAAGAAGAGGCAGAAGACCAAGGCCACGTCTGCGGCCGTTCCGAGAGTTGGCGGCGAGCCTACGGAGCCGACGATCATCAAAGATGACAAGGCGACGGTGGATGATCTGCCTGATGTCTCGCAGCTTCCTGAGCCGGGCAAGGCGCCTGAGAAGTGAGGACTGGAAACGTCCCGTCAGAGGGATGATGCTTGGCTTAGATTGACTTCCCTTGCGTATACCCTGTTTGTGTCACGATGGTAACGAATAGTAATGAATAACACCGCGATGCGTTGAAAATTCCTTGACCGAATATGCTTCATTCCACAATGTTGATCTACCGTCTCTGCATAGCCTTTCATGACCGCGCCGTAACATCAACCCACATGTCCTTGATCTCCCACAGCCCCAAGCTATTGTGCGCCTTCCACGGTTCAGCCGGGTTGCTGAGCGCCAGATCAAAATGCCTCAACAGCTCGAAAACACACTTGTGCACTTCAATCAACGCAATGTTCCTACCCAAGCACACCCACCTGCCGTAGCCGAAGATCATGTCGTTCGTCTTGATCATCTCCTTGAGCCGGTCCTTCTCATCGGGCTGCGATTCATCGACGAACCAGCGCTCTGGCCTGAAGACGGCTGCATCAGCGCCGTAGAGAGCTGTATTGTTGCGGTGCATGCTCCAGGCCGAATAACCGACCATCGTGCCGCCGGGGATGAAGTACTCTTTACCTTGGACCGTGACTACGTCACCTGCGTCGGGAGTGATGCGGGAGAACAGGTTTACAACCGGTGGGTGTACACGCAGTCCCTCTCGCACCACAGCGCCTAGGTACGGAAGCTTGCGTGCTTCGATGTCCGGGATGACGCTGGGAGATGCTGGGGCGGCGCCTGACTTTACAGCTTCGTCGATCTCGGCCTGTAGCTTTGCGTACACGCGGGGATGCGACATGATGTAAAGCAGGATGATTCGGATGGCAGCCGCAGTAGTGTCAGATCCAGCTAGGATCTGCTCGAAGGCCTCCTGAAAGAGATCGTCGCCAGAGACGCCGTTCCTGATGAAGGAGGCGAGCATGTCGGTTTTGTCATCTGTGGACTTGAATCTGCGAGCATCTACTATTTTGCGCGCCTCGTGCATCATGCGGCCATATCCAGAAGCATCCTTCTCCGATGGGCTGATTGCAGGACCGATGATCGGGGTTTCTCGCATCCAGCCAAGCCCCATGCCAAAAGCTGTGTTGCCGATCTTGAGGCCTTCCTCTGAAGACTTGAGGTAGTCATTCACGTCCTTGTCGGAGGCAAGATTGCCGAATGGAGTTCCGAGACCAATATGGCTGATAACATCCAAAGTAAAGAAAGGAATTTTCTGAGCTAGGTCCATTGTCTTGATCGGCTTTGCTGATGCAGTCTGATCAGCATATGTTCGGACAAGCCGAACAAGCTCTTGCACATGGCTGTCGATGGATGGTTCCAGAGTTGGGTTCTCTTTTCCAGAGTACTGCGATCGTTAGCTGGCACAGTAGGTTGTCGTCATCAGTATTCACGTACGCCGGCATACATCTTCTTCCTTCTGACATCGTGGCGTTCGTTGTCACACTCGGTAAACACGTTGTCCTTTCCAGGCTCAAAACGTGCTGCGTGGTAGTACCATGGTGCCCTGCGATACGGCGACCGAACGCCATTGATGTGGGCCCACAGCTCTGGGTCGCTCGTTATCAAGTGCTCTGGCGACACTCTTGCAATTGGTCCTGCGTAATTAGCATATTTGCTTTTGTATTGAGATTTTCTGGGTGTACCGTATTTCTCGGTCACGTCACCATAGTAGCGCTGGGCTTGACCACTCAACACGGCTTTTGAATGCCACCACCATGAAATGCCTGTGGTCGCGGGTCCCTTAAAGTGGCTCAGGCGATAGAACTGCCGGAGGCGTGCAATGGCCAGATAAGCCGTGAGAACAAGAAGGCCTAGATACACGGGCGGGATCGTTTTCAGTAACACCTCTGGTACATTGGCGTCCATGATGCCGACAAGGTGACACGACAGAAGTAGTCGCCGTTCTGCTCCGCTCTCGAAGCTGGTGTTGAGCAATAGGGAGTCGCTAGGTGGCAGATCTTGTGAATCCTCAAGTATGGCAGATGCCGCGGGCGCTGCCACCTTACGCTATCGCTGCGGCACGCAGCATCTGGCTAGTGAGACCGTGTTTACGGGAAAACGCAGGCGAGCAAAGGATTTGGCGAGTGAAGTTTTGCGGAATTTCACCCGCTAACTATCGGCAGCCAAATGCATACGCAAATAGTCACTACTCTATTTGCAGCGGAGGGACCTTGGGCTGGCTGGCCTGCAATTGCGCGTTCCCACGCTCTATTAACCGTCATTGGAACGAGCGACAAACTGGGCGCCTCTTTCAAGACCTGAGCGCTACAGCACCGCGACAACGGGTCAAAGCAAATATGATGTGACAGCGTCAATGCAAAAAGCACATCAGGTTACAGCAAATGCTGCGAGTCATCGAGAGATGGCCTGCATGAAGACAACCAAGAATGGCCAGATCCACGAGGACCGTTCCCCTGGGAGTGGGCTGGCCCGCAGCTTCGACCAGGTCTGAAGCCTGCAACCACGTTGCTTCCCGATGCACGTCCAACGAACCCGGAGATTAGACGAGCCCCCGCGGTATATACATAGGCCTTTCGTCTGTCCAGATCGCAGAGTTCGGACCGTTCAAATCTGCGCAGGGTTCTTTTCCAGCTGTGTCTTGGGGGCTTACAATATCGCTTCAGCTGCCCTGACGAGGACTCAGACATCCTTTCCAGTATCTGATTGTCGACTTGTGTCGAAGCACCAGAACTTCGCGAGAGTCAGCTTTGGCTTCTGACAAGATTGCCTTGTGTCCCGAGCCGCTTCTGCAGGAGTGCGGCGCGGCCGTTCCTGCCGAGACAATCGAAGCTCGTCCAATATGGCGACATCACAACCAGATCCGTCCACGGGGAGAGTGACAGCTCCTTCAACCGGGATCGAAGGGCACGTATCATTGCCAAGTGAAGCACCAGCACCAGCAACAGCAACAGCAACAGCGGTTTTCGAAAATGTATCGACAAGCTCAGCAAATCCAAGTCAAGGGCAAAGTTCCGCGGAGCCCACGACAACGGCGGGCCCATCCACAACTGTAGAACACGACCCTGCACCAATCCAACCACCAATTCAACCTGTAAGTCCGAGGAACCAGTTTCTTTGCGATAAGAAGCTACACCAATCCTTGCCTAGGGTCAATCTTGAACTCGAACACCGCTAACACTTGCACAGGAGTCCGACTTTGACGAAAACGATTCCGCATATGGTGATTCAGACCATCTGAGCGACACGACATCCATCCCATCGACCATCTGGAAGCACCGCTACGAGAATGGCCGACGGTACCACAAGTTCCGAGAAGGCGAGTACTGGGGCCCAAACGACGAAGTCCAGAACGACCAGCTCGACATCGCCCACCACATGTTCCTGATGCTGCTCGACAACAAGCTGCACCTCGCGCCCATCCAAAACCCGCAACGCATCCTCGACCTAGGCTGCGGAACCGGCATCTGGGCCATGGACATGGCAGACGGTTCGCCCCCCCCCCCTCTCTTTCCACACCACCAAACCCCCCACGACTAACCTCCCCCGCACAGAACACCCCGGCGCCGAAATCCTCGGCGTAGACCTCTCCCCCATCCAACCCTCCTTCACACCCCCCAACTGCAAATTCGAAATCGACGACGTCACCTCGCCCTGGACCTACCCTCCGGGCTTCGACCTGATCAACATGCGCTCCCTCTACGGCTCCATCGCCGACTGGCCCGCGCTGTACGCGCAAGCATACGCGCACCTGGCGCCCGGCGGCTTCCTGCACGAAGTCGAAATGAGCATCCAGTTCAAATCCGACGACGGCACGCTGACCCCCGACCACATCCTCAGCCAGTGGAGCGACGTGTTCCACGACGCGAGCCGGCGGTTCGGGAAGAGCTTCTACGAGGTGTGGAATCTGAGTAAGTACGCGCGCGACGCGGGGTTTGTGGATGTCGTCGAGAGGGTGTACAAGGTGCCGGTTAATGGGTGGCCGGCGGACCCGCGGTTGAAGGAGATTGGGCGCTGGAATTTTTTGCATTGCACGCAGGGCGCTGAGGGATGGGGGTTGTTCCTGCTGACCAAGGTGATGGGGTGGAGTGTTGAGGAGGCGCAGGTGTTTATTGCCAAGTTCCGGACCGGGTTGAAGGAGAGGAAAGTGCATGCGTATTTTGAGGTGATTCAGTTCAGCGCGAGGAAGCCGGGGTAGTAGCGAGGGGTGTTTCCGCGTGAGGGCTAGATGAAAAGGGGGGGGGGGGGGGATGGGTTTATATAGAGAGAGTGAGACGGAAGAGTAGGCGTTGCAGTATCCAAAAGCGAGAACGCAGAGGTATCTAAAAAAACATCAAGTGCGCATCCCAACCGACTCCGTAACTCCCACAACAATGACAAAGCTCCTACCATGGGTAACAACATGCATCAAGTGGAATAACACCAACGCCCACGTCCAGCCTACAGAACAAGGCGACGCACAAACCCACAACGCAACGCCTTGTCATAATATCATCAGTACCACATTCCGATACCTCTACTCAGCATCCTGCATGTCCTCGTCCTGCTCCTCGCCGTCCTCGCCCTGCGCGAGCAAATCCTGCTCCTCGCAGCTGCGCTCGACCTCGTCGGCAATGAACTGCTCGTACTCCTCGAGAGAGCGCTGGACATGGAGTTTGAAGCGGACAATATCGTCGAGCATGCGCTCGATCTCGGTGTGGAGTTCTTCGCGCAGCGAGTTGGCTCGGAGCTGGAGTTGTTCGTATCTAGGCAGGGTATTAGCAAGGGGACGCCTTGTGCTGGATGGGTTATGGATGGTGAGGGGTGGGTTCAGAAGGGTGTGGACTCACTCAATATTGACGGTCATCTCGCGCTGCACCATCAATTGCACGCTTTCACCGAGCCCGCTTCGCATCTTGCCAAGCTCCTTCTCCAGGCGCTCGATCTGAGCATCACTCTGGCTCTTTTGCGTGTTTGTGATCTCGCGCAGCTTTTCGAGCTCTTCCTCGGCCTGTGCGACGCGGTGGCCTAGCGCCTCTACTTCGGCAACCTTGTCATCCATAGCTTCCTTGATCTTGTCGAGTAGGTCGTGGTTGTTCATGTCTGCTTCAAGAGCGGCGTTGCGGCGCTCAGCAATTTCCTTGCGTAGTGTGAGGATATTGGATTTGACTGTGCCCTTGAGGTCGAGGTTAAGGAGATGTGCGGGAGAATAGCCTGTGCTTGCGTCTTGAAGGAGGCGGTCGGAGGGTTCTTGGGAGGAGGCGCCCATTTGGGAACCGGAGAAGTTGGGGCCATCGGTGATGGTGAGCACGAGCTCATAATCCTGGCCTCTTGCGTTGATAGCGGTGGAAGGAATGACGCCAATCTGGTATCCTAGGTTGTTGTAACGCTCGATGGTTTGCTCGAGTTCGTCAAGTCTCTTTGAGGCTTGGACCTCCTTCTCCGCGACGCGTTTTCTGGATTCCTCCAGACGGGCGGCGGTCCCCTGGAGGGCATTATCGAGGCGGTCTTTCTCGGCCGCCATGCGATCGATATCGTTGATGGTCATTCCTCGCCCGTCGATGATAGCTTGCAGCTCGACTTGCTCTTTCTCTGCCGCTTCAAGCTCAAGTTCCAGCTCCTCGATGCTCTTCTCCAGGAACTCGCATCGATCGGTGTACTTCTTGACCTTGAGCTCCATGTTCTGGTTGTAGCTTTCGAACTTCACTTTGTCTTTCCCGAGAATCTCATTCTGGTCCTCGTACTTTGTGATTCTCGGACCTGCCCTGCTGAGCTCCTCAATCTGCTCTTCAAGCTGCTTGTGCTCGGACTCGAGCATCTTGACTGCATCGTGGTGTTGCGCGTTTGCTGCTTCAAACTTGGCTGCCATAGCCTTGATATGGGGTTCCATGTGTCGAGCCTGGGACTCTTCGTCGTCATCTTCGTCATCGGCTGCCAGCCACGTGCTATACGCATCGGTAAGGAACTCGAAGATGATGCGATCGCCGGACACATCGTAACCGGCTTCGAAGCAGGCCTCGTCGTAGCTTCCAGACTCGTACCTCTGGCACAAGACTACAAGCTGCATCATCCAGTGCAGCAGACCCAGGAAAGTAGGCCAGTTGTTTCCACCAACCGCTGCGATCTGCGACTTCATGATCGACTTGTCGAAGGGGTAACGCAGCTGCCTGAGCAGAACCGGGACCTCCTGGTCGATGGACTTCTGGAAGCGGTAGCTGGGATCGATCTTGTTGTACAGCCACTGGAACATGTTGTTGAAGTCCTTTTGTGTGGGGGACGACATGGCTTTGGCAGACAAGACATGCTTTGACTCCATCTCAAAGTTGTTGTGTGTGAGAAACTGCAGCAACTCGTTGGCCATTGCCTGCCGTGTCTGCGAGTCCTTCAGCCTGCGTGGGTCCGGTGGCGGGGTTGCAGGCATGGGCGCTTGCTGGAAGAACGACTGCTTGACTCCCGACTGGCCGCCCGCGTGCGATGTGCGCGACTTGAACACACTGCTGCGTCGTTGTGCGCTCTGCTCAAAGTCTGGGCCTGCGGGCGGGGCCGGTGTCTGGAAGAGCCCAGAGCCCGGCGCAAAGCTCTTCCTCGCACTGCTCGCTCCACCGAAGGCGCCACCCATGGACTGGCGCTGCACAGAAGGGAAGCCCTCAGCGAGGTTTGTGCCGGACGACGAGCGCGCAAAGAGCGGCTGGCTCGGGCGCCCGGGGGGTGCGAGGGACATGCGCCCGCCCGACTGCGACCGCGCGTGGTTGTTCCCAAACTGCGAGCTTTGCTGCATCTGGTGCACCGAACTGGACCGCTTCATGGCCGACGAGGGCATGGGAATCGCGGAAGAGATGTTGTTGTTCATTGGTCCTAGTGTCTGCGTGCAGTCGTCAGTGAGAGCCGGCGGTGGGTTTTCGGCCCAAGCACAACAAACTGACCTGGCGCGGTCGCTGGACCGAGAACATGCCCTGGTCGTGGGCCATAGTAGTAGTGGGGGTCGTCGCAGTGATGCTGCAATGTGTATGCTGCCTGCCGAGTGTGCAGTCCAAAGTGCGCGCACGTTTCGTGTGGATGGTGATGTTGTAGGGCTGCGGCGGCCGTGTTGCTCTGCTCTACGCAGTGGGTTGTTTGTTGTGGTGGCAGGGATCTCCTCACTAGCGGTTGCCCGCCAGCGCGTGCCCCCTCATTGGTGCAAGCGCCGCACGTTGCAGCCATGGCACATGCAAGTCTGCCGGGCTGTGACGTGTGCCTGCATAACAGCCTTGTGCAGCTGCAGGACGCAGGACGCAGGACGCAGGAGAGAGTTCGACATGGAGTCATGGACACGACAAAAGGAATGGTATATTTGCAGCGTCTACCAACAACTGGCCGCGCCACCAAGTAAAGTATTATGTAAAGCGAACGCTCGAACAGAAGCCCAGAGTACGAACAGGTATTCCTGTCTAATCCCAAGATAATACCCCAAACCGTGTCAGCCCTTCTGCTACCATGCGTCGACCCGGGGTATCGTGTGCTATGCAACAAGCAAGAACAGAGAATATACTACCCACAATCAATCTTATAAACTCCAAGTCATAGTTCAGAAGCGACAAGCATCATTAAGCTCCAATCCGTCAAATCTACATCCCGTCGCAGGTCATTGTCGACTTGCTTTCGCGAACACTGCTGCTCCCAACGCCCTATTTGATGTTCTTGAACATGTCGTCCGCATCGAAGCTCAGCGTCTTCTCGTTGACGCCGAACGAGTTGAGCTGGGGAAGAGCCGGAGCTGGCGGACCCTTCCTCTGAGGCACCGGCGGCGGCGGCGCCGGCGACGGCTGTGCAGGTTGGATTCTTGCTGCAGGTGCAGGGGGTCCCATTGTGCCGTTTGTGACTGTCCTGGACAAAGGCGCCGCTGCTGTCGTCTTGGATTCCTCTGGCACGCTTCCAAAGTAGGAGCTTTTCCTCTTGCTGCCGAACCAACTGCTGCTCTTCTTCCGCGTGAGACTCGGTTGGCTGCTTATGGTGGCAGGGGAACCTGGTCGCTCATCCTGGTGGAGGCTGTCCCTCGAGGATAATGTGCGAAGGCCCAAGAACTGGCGCACAGAAGACGGTCGGCGGTTTTGTGAACTTGGGCTTGTGGGCGAAAGACCGCCGCTGCCCGACTCGCTCGTCCGTCCCCGTGTCACCGGGGGTTCTGGCGCTGCCGGGTCCTCAGGTGTCTTGCCATTGGGCGAGCCGACCTGTTCGTATGGCGACGCTGGTGCGTTTGCGTTCGGGTGCGAGGATAGCGGGCCCTTGCCTGGTGTGGGTGGACGAGGTGTTTCGGGCGGCGAGTCGAGCGGTGCAGGAATCGAGGTGCCCTCTGTGAGCGAGAAGTTGATGGGCGCAAGCGTCAATGGCTTGAATTTAGTAGGCATCGCGGCGGATTTCGGAGAAATGGCTGCCTCTTGGACGATGCGGATGAAGTGCGTCGGGACCGAAGCAATTGCGCAGAGAAGGCGGCAGGAAGAGGTCAGCGAATGTCGCAAGGCCGCCGGGGGGTGTGAGCTCAGACTCCAGAGGGGGCCGGGGCGAAGGAGCTTGACAGGGTTTATGGGACAGTGCTGAGAACGGTGGTTTGCACGACACAGGGCAGCAAGCCTTCCTTCGGCCAACGACAGCTCGGGGTGTACGGGCGGTGTGATTGCGTCGCCCTGGGAAAGTAACCCGCAGTGGGCTCCGGATGCTCCAGCGAGGCAGCAACGTACAATGGCAAAAAAGACAAGGCGCGAACAAACGTTGTGAATGGCTGCATGTGCAACGCCAACTTTGATCCAAATACGGAAGCTGCGGGCCGGTAGTTGAGTCAGGGACACCATGTGCCCTGCCTCCTTGGAAACTCCGCAAACATGGCGCAGGGTCTTGGTCAATTAGCCTCGATTTACATTCTGTGGATATCATGTGCGTATAAATAGGACACAAAGCTGAGTCTGTCCAACACATGTCCGGTTACATTGTACAATGCCTGGTCCCTTTACATCAACTACTGCCCGCCATCTCAGCGAGTCTTGCGCTGGTGTGACTCGTCCAGCTCTGTAATCTCGTTGAGCAGCTGGCACGTCTCTGTTGGGTTCGCAATCCACGCCGTTGTGCATGCCAGTCGCGCCTTGAAGTCATTCGCACCTGCGCTCAAGAATTGGTCGCCAACGTGCAGCGTCTTTCCACCTTCAATCGACCCAAAGATCCGCTGACAGGCCAAGACACCCCAGCTCTTGTCTCCGATGTCCACAAACACATCGTTGCCGCCTGGTCGCTTAGTTAGCACACACTCTTCAAGCCATGATGGACCACAAACCATTGAAAGCGCAGAACGGCAGTCGCTGTCCCACTTCTGAGATATCCTGATCGTGTCAGCAGAGACTGTGTTGTGGAGCTGGAACTAAACTTACCAGCACTTTCTGTACAATCAGCACCGTCTCTTCTAGAGTTTCCCGACAGAATCGATCGCCGTTCTTTGGTATGATCCCCACTGCTCTCTCCTTCCTGACTATCTCAGCGTTCATGCGCATGTTCTTCACCGTGTCTCTCAGTGATGCTTCTGCAATGTCGAGAAGCTCTGCAACATCGGCTTCTGACCACAACAGCATCTCTTTGAGCACCCACTCTTCGCGTGGGACGAATCTCAACAAGTCTGGGCTGTTCTCATCGAACTTGAAACAAAAGCTACTCTCGCCGCCCATAATCATGAAGCCTTGCTTCGACTCGAGCGGTAGATCAGATTCTTGAATAGCATGTAGAAGCCCGAATAGACGTTCGTAGTATCGACTGGCTTCTGTATATCCCGCTGCTGTGACAATACCAATCTTTGACCCTCTCCGCATGAGCTGCAATATCTTAGGAATGATTGGGTTTTCTGGTAGCAGGTTCATCCCGTCATCGTACAGAGTGACGTCTCCGTCGAATGTCACGAGCTCAATGGGGCCGTTGCGGACAAGACTCATGATCTGGGCGGTGTTCAAAACCAAACGCACGTCGTTGAAAGAAGGCGGAACGAACCGCCGGTAGCTGATCGAGCGACGTTGATCCTGGAATATGAACGCATCGTGGAGAGCTAAAGGTGTAAAGAAGTTGGCCACCGTAGGGACCAGGAGCTTGAGCTTTGAGCGATCTGGCTTTCCCATCTTCTGGTGTTCGACTGCAAAGCATTGATTAGCATTGTTATTGACATGACTGTTCTCATAGGAACTTAATCCCTTCAGGACGAGACTTACTGTGATCATTGATTATCTCCTCCACGTCACGCATGATCTCAGCGTATCGGCGCTGCGCCACGCTAGCTTGCTGATGGACCGTTTGTGCATTCTCTTCAAAAACAGCTGTTGGCTGCGAATGCAGGACGAACGGTACTGCTAGGAGACCCTTCAAACCATCAGTATGCCTACAAATAGCTATTGACCGCATGGAGACAGTACCTTGATCCATTCGATCTAGGCAAATCAGTCAGCCTGGTGATTCAGTTCCAGTTGGGAGTCGTCTCACCAATTGATCGCGCCTGTGGGTCTTGGATTTCTGTTAGAACGTGAGGTCGGGGGATCGGGAAAAGAAGGGCGAACCTTGAGAGCATCTACATGTCAACCGCGTTAGCGCGCCGTTCTCAGTGTTCAGCTTCAAGACGTAAGTGAGATAACATAGCAGGTCAGAGGTTCAACGTACATTCAACACGGTATCTAGTGGTCATAGTAACGTGGCAGCCAGGGGAGTGTTCTGTCAGAAAGGGAGACGAGCGTTGAACTGTCAATGTGTCCAAGACTGTGACTACTGGTTATCGGAGTACGCCGCTAGTGGGGAAGAGTGTTGCACGTGGAACCTGGTACGGTGGGGAAGTTACGATACACTGAGGGCACGGGTGACTTCTTGCGTCCAACATGTACACGAGAGATGGATGATCAACAGAGTTGGGTTCCAACTCTAATCTAATGTTTACACCGTGGCACATAGCAACAAGGTACACGTCAATGTTAATTAGCTTTATCGATAACAGACAGCACGCGGCAAGCGGCGCTACCGAGAGCTTCGACATTTGCAAGGGTCCATCTTTATTGATGCACCGATCAACAACACGGCTTTGGCACGAACGCGTCGCAGAGCGACTTGCACCATGTCTGGGCTTGACTCGCTGAAGGATGTGGCGTTGCGCCCGTGGCCGGCGAAAAAAACAGACGAGTTTGGGAAAGATGCCCTACGACCACAGATTGAACAGCTCGCAATAGAGCGGGGCCATTTACGCAATATCACAGAGCAGTCACTGCAGGCCGACCTTGAAGCTGGCAAAGACGTGCCCGACGATGCGAAAGACAGCTCGGAGGACGATGAGGAGGAGAAGCCGCGCTCCCTAGATGAAAAAAAGGCGGAGGTACTGAAGATGCAGATGGAAATGGCGACTCACCTGGAGTATGCTTGAGCCACAGCCCGTACTCATGTATCTGGAATACTAACACCTCAAAGCTGGGCTAGGTTTGCGGCCACCAATGCGCTCGATCTCATTTCTCTCGTACTGTCCGCCGACCCCAACAAGCGCGCGCCCACATCCTTTAGCCATACGTTCCGCGAGGCTGCCTTGAACAAGGGGCTTCCTTTCGGCTCCGTGGGCGTTGCTAGGGAAAACCACGAACACGATGAGGTCAAACACCCTGAGAGGTTTCGAAGGGAGGAACAGCAGAAAAGACAGGAGCTCGTAGCCAAAGCTGCTAGAATGGAAGCACTGGATTTCGCGACGGATGAAATATTAAAAGCGGCCAAAAACCTGGAGACAGAAGTTCGCAGGGAAACGAAATACTGGCAAGAGATTGTGTCCATTTCGGACAAGGGCTGGCCCATCCACCGCATGGGTCAAAATCTGCGTCATGCGCCGTTCGGTGTGCGCTATGGTGCCTCTGAAGGTAGCCAACCAGCAGAATACGATCGCCGTCAACCGCTAACAGCTTTGCAGCCAGTGGCCAATTCAAAGCTCGCGGCTCCGCGCCTCTGCGCATGGACAAGGATGGTAGCATCATTCTTGACCCGAACCTGGCTTCGAAACCCAAGACCTTACGCGTGAGAATTCGACAAGGCGAGAAGATCACCGGATCATCACAGCTTCCTGTAGAGAGCGTGGTGGAAGGTCTTGCAGTGGAGAAGTCGATACGGCTTGCAAGAGATTCGCTGTTTGAAGAAGAGTTGTACCATGAGATGAGCTTGGAGACACGGCAGTTACTACCCTACAGTGTTCGACTTCGAGATAACGTCATATCCGTGGACGTGCCAGGAGCGGAGAATTCCATCGCGGCCAAACAAGTACTCATCGACTGTATACCTCGAGATGACAAGGAACCTGACGGGCAGGAACATGCGCATGACTGGCTTGCGCACAACATTGCCGAAGCCTTGCGCCTTGTGTTGATGCATGAGCACAGCATGCGATTGTACCGCAGAACCCAGCTCCCGCCTCCACTGACAGCACGGAAGCAGGAGCAGAAGTCACCGCCGCTGTTGCGTACATTACTCGCCATCCTGCGCCATCTGCAGCACGTTGACTCTTTGTTCTCCTACCTCAACGTCGCCTGCGGCACATTCAGAAGTGGTGGGCTCGAGGCACCATTGGAAGCAAACCGTGAGGAATCCTGGGTCAAACTCCGCGATAGCCTCGGAAAGTCTGGCAGGATGGACCTCTCAGCGACTGATCAGCTCCTGGAGATATTCACCAAACCACTCACGGGCAAAGCTATCTTGACATTGCCATTGAGTCCAGGTTCGCAGACTGAGCAGCTCACCATCGCGATACGTACCGTCATCGGCGCTCCAATGTTTGGCACTGAATACAAACTTACGGTCCCATCTTCCCTTGCAACAGATCTTGGCCTCTCTACAGAGAACAGGTTTCAGTCTGCCACTGATATCACATCGTACCTGGACTGGGTTCTGTCACTGCACGTAGCGCACCGAGTGCTCAAGAATGAGTATGCGGATCGGGCAACTGTCAAGGCCCACGAGGCTAGATTGACGATTGCAAGCAAGGGCAGCAAGAAGGGAACAGCGGCGAAGCGTGACATCTCAGTCGACTTGAGGGATGGCGTGTTGTCGCTGCATTCAATAAGCAGCGCTGAAGAGCCGTCGCAAGAGTCACGGTCTTGGCCTGGCCAGAAGGATGATCTGCCATTGAAGGAGCAGGTCAAGATTTGGGTCGGATGAGCGATAGAAGGACATTATACCTAAGTTTACCATCTTGCCGAAGTGAACGCATTGTCATTCGTTCGTTGTAGCCCTTACTTGCTCGTTGTCTGCAATTGCTTCACATGACAGTGTCCTCCGCATCTGCAGGACCACTGTATGGCCAAGACACAGATATCAGCTGAGATTTATTTGCTGCCTTGGAAGTCGTCCTCCAGATTCCTTGCTTGAGCCGGACCCAAGCGAATTCACGTAGTACCGTCATGGCGAGTTCCATGCACTGCAAGTTATCTCGATTGCCACGTATTCACTACCAGATATATATAGGGCGGTGTTGCTGCTTGGCTTGCTTCACGCATCTCTGACTGGAGACTACAGGCGCCCGCCGTTGCCCTCGCGAAAAGCTAGCACGTGTCGTGGTCGACTGTGCGTGCAGTGCAGTTTGATGTGAAGATGCAGCCAAGCCCCAGAGTCCGACAGTGTCTGTCGCATTAACAACGTGCCGCGGTCTTGGGCGGTGTTGGCAATGCGGCCTGCATCACGGGCCATCTCGATCGTCACCCTGGTGTTGAGGCTGAAAACACCGCCGATGAGTGGAGTGACCCCACTCGGCCAGGGCTGTTTTTCTGATCCACCCCACGTCATAGCAGCTGTGTACAGAAATGCGCGCAACCTTATCATCGGGTCGCCGAAGGTATATAGTAATTGACCAGACTCCTCTACATACACAATCAATCCACTTTGTTTTTCGCGGCTACATAGTGCTGTTACTTTTATCGACTGCTTGCGGCTGCATTGGAGCTACCCCTCTTGAAGCTCTGAACCTCAACACATCCACGAGGACCCGCTTCGGCCTCGCTTTTCCTACCTAGACACCGCGCCTTGATCTCATACCTGACCCACAGTGAAACGCCCAGCAACTACATCATTCCTTTTCCTCTCTCCAACGACTGCACTCACGCCTCCTACGACCTTCCACGACCAAACAGCACACACAACCATGGCGCCCACCAACGTGCCAGCACCCCTTGAGGGCAAGAAGAGGAGAATTGGTGTCATGACCAGCGGAGGAGATGCGCCTGGCATGAACGGAGCGGTGCGAGCCGTCGTCCGCATGGCTATCCACAACAACTGCGAGGCATTCGCCATCTACGAGGGCTACGACGGGCTCGTCAAGGGCGGCGACATGATCAAGGAGATGCACTGGGAGGACGTTCGAGGCTTCCTTTCCGAGGGCGGTACTCTCATTGGCACAGCGCGCTGCATGGAGTTCATGCAGCGAGAAGGTCGCCGAACAGCCGCAAAGAACATGATCATCAAGGGCATTGACGCGCTCATCATCTGCGGTGGTGACGGCTCGCTCACCGGTGCCGACAGGTTCCGTGACGAGTGGCCTAGTCTGCTCGAAGAGCTGATCGAGCGCAAGGAGCTCACCAAGGAGCAGGTTGATCCTTTCAGACACCTCAACATTGTTGGTCTTGTCGGCTCCATCGACAACGATCTCTCCATGACCGATGCCACCATTGGCTGCTACACATCACTTGCCCGTATCTGCGAGGCCATTGACTCGGTCGATACCACAGCCGTGAGCCACCAGCGTGCGTTCGTTATTGAGGTTATGGGGAGACACTGCGGTTGGCTCGCCCTTAGCGCCGGTGTGGCTACCGGAGCAGACTTTGTCTTCACGCCCGAGAACCCGCCGAAGCCTGGCTGGGAGCAGGAGATGCTCAAGCAGATCCAGAAGCAGAGGAGTATGGGCAAGCGCAAGACCATCGTTGTTGTTGCCGAGGGTGCTATCGATCGCGACCTGAAGAAGATCACTTGCGAGCAGGTCAAGAATGTCCTCGCGGACGAGGGCAAGCTCGACACACGAGTCACCACACTCGGCCACGTCCAGCGTGGAGGCACACCCTCTGCCTACGACCGTATGCTTGCAACCCTGCAGGGCGCTGAGGCCGTTAAGGCTGTCCTGGAGGCCACTCCCGAGACTCCCAGCCCAGTCATCTGCGTGCAAGAGAACAAGATCGTTCGCCGGTCTCTGCTGGAGGCTGTCGCTCAGACTAAAGAGGTCGCTGTCGCTATTGAGAACAGGGACTTCGACCGCGCGATGCAGCTCCGCGACACTGAGTTTGCCGAGCAATACCAGTCCTACCACATCACCACAGCGGCAAACCTGCCCGAGCTCCGCCTCCCAGAAGAGAAGCGCATGCGTGTCGGTATCATCCACGTCGGTGCGCCGGCTGGTGGTATGAATGCTGCCACACGCGCGGCAGTAGCATACTGCATCGCTCGTGGCCACACACCCGTTGCGCTCCACAACGGCTTCCCAGGTATCATCCGTCACCACTCCGACGAGCCTGTTGGTGCTGTACGTGAAATCAAGTGGGTCGATGCTGAGACATGGGCCTCAAAGGGTGGATCTGAGATCGGTACCAACCGTGGTCTGCCCAGCGAGGATCTTGAGACTTGCGCCTTTGTCTTCAAGAAGTACAACATCCAGTCGCTGTTTGTTGTTGGTGGGTTTGAGGCCTTCACAGCTGTTTCCGAGCTGCGCAAAGCTCGCGAGCACTACAAGGCGTTCAAGATTCCTATCGTAAGCAACAAAACCGAACGTTCTGCCTCCACAACTAACAAAAACAGGTCATTGTTCCCGCTACCATCTCGAACAACGTCCCCGGAACTGAATACTCCATCGGCTCGGACACATGTCTGAACGCCCTTATTCAGTACGCCGACGCCTGCCGTCAATCCGCGTCCGCCTCCCGCCGTCGTGTCTTTGTCATTGAGACACAGGGTGGTGAGTCTGGTTACATTGCGACCGTCGCCGGTCTCTCCATTGGCGCGCTCGCTGTTTACACACCCGAGGATGGCATCAGCCTCAAGATGCTGGATCGCGATATCGACCATCTTGCCGAGGTCTTCAAGAAGGACAAAGGCGTGTCCCGCTCAGGAAAGGTCATTCTGGTCAACGAGAAGGCCAGCAAGACATACTCGGTCCAGACCATCGCACAGATGATTGCAGAGGCCGGCAAGGGCAAGTTCGAGTCAAGGCACGGTGTGCCTGGTCACTTCCAGCAGGGCACCACCCCCTCGCCTATGGACCGTGTCCGCGCCGTCAGGTTCGCAACCAAGGCCATGCAGCATCTCGAGGACTTCATCGGCCAGGATCCCGAGGACATTGACGACGACCCCTTGAGCGTCAGCGTTGTCGGTATTAAGGGCAGCAAGCTGCTGTTCAGCCCGATGGAGCAGGTCGAGAAGAAGGAGACGGAGTGGCACAGGAGACGCCCCAAGCACGAGTTCTGGATGGCGCTCAAGGAGACAGTCGACACGCTGTCTGGCCGCCCCCAGGCGCCCAAGAACCCCACGCACATCGATACCCTGGCGGGCAGGCCGAGCAGCAGCGGTTCAACATTGTAGAGATAGAAAGGCCCAAGACGGCGGACTGTGTGCTCTTATGACTAGTATGTATTGAATGAATCAACCATTTGTATATGTAACTCCATCTATATGTGTGATTTTCTATCAATCGCCATCTACCACCTCATCGTCTACAAATCCGTCCGATACCCCTTCAAACTCTCATCATCCCAGCTCAAAAACCTCCCACTGAGTTCCCTCTCAGCCCTCACCGCCAGATTCGCAATCACCCCACCGGGCTGCTCAGGCCTGACCAGCTTCCCCTCCCTATGCAGTCCCTGGAACTTCTCCTGGTCCTTGGCACTCATGCCCTGGACATGCTCCTCGCGAATCGCCCGCTGCATCTCCGTATCCACAACCCCAGGCCTGACACTGACGGTGGTGACGTCGGGCTCCTCGACGCCCAGCGTGAGCGCAACGTGGTTCAGCACCGCTTTGCCGCTGCCGTACGCGCCCCAGCCCTGGTACGCGCCCGTCGCCGCGCCGCTGCTGGTGATGACGATGCGGCCGTGCGACTGCCGCAGCGCGGGGAGCGCGGCCTGCACGAGCCCCACGGCACTGAAGACGTTGATGTCGTACGCTTTCCTCCATTCGTCGGCGGTCGAGTCGCCGATCTTCTTCACCGGGTCCAGCGAGCCGTGGTTGATGATCACGCTGTCCAGGCGCCCGAAGCGCGTCGTGGCGACGGAGACGAGGTCGGCGGCCAGACGCGGATCGGCGGCGTCGCCGGTGACGATTTCGACGCGCGAGTCGCCGTATTGCTTTTGCAGTTCGGCGAGGGCGGAGGTGGTGCGCGAGGTGAGGATGAGTTTGTGGTTGGCGGGCTGGGAGAGGAGGTAGTGGGCGATTGTTAGGCCGATGCCTTGGGTGTATTAGCATAAAGATTGCACTGTAGTGCTGGTGTTCCATCGGAGCAATGGTGCATGCTGGCTAATGTCCTGGGATAGTGGGGGAGGTCTTTGGGGTGTGGTGTGCTGAATGCTTTGGAATGGACATGAACATGTGCTTACCCCGCGAGGCTCCAGTAAGGATGATGACCATTTCCTTTGAATCGCTCATCTTGAACGTTAATGTGTTGTGCGTTGTTGTCACAACTCCAGAATTTATGTGGCAGATGGAGCTCAAGCTCCCCACTTTGCCGCGGCTCGCGCTCACGTCATAGCTCGGGTGTATCTCGTCTCGTTCGTCCGAGAGCTTCAAACAATTCTCCGGATATCAAACCTCTCGCTCCTGCACCAATGGCTTCAAAACTCCTTTCGCCAGCGCCGGGCATTGCGCGGACATGCACTCGAACAGCTACACGCTTTGCTGCGCCGAGGGTGGTTGCTCCTCTTGCACAGCGCCGCGGCATCTCAGCGTACGGCTACGAGCAGGCTAAAGCCCTCACGTTCTCTGAATATGGCGAGCCACCGTCTGTTCTCTCCCTTCATGGTCACTCGATCTCGCCGCCTCATGGCGATAAAATGACCATTCGCTTCCTCGCCTCGCCCATCAACCCAGCCGATATCAACCAGATTCAGGGCGTGTATCCGTCAAAACCGACCTTCACCACAGACCTCAGCACGCCCAATCCCATCGCAGTGGCTGGAAATGAAGGTGTCGCCGAGGTCATCGCGCTCGGCGATAAGGCGAAGAGCGCAGGATACAAGAAGGGCGACTGGGTCTTCATGAACGGTCCTGGCTTCGGCACGTGGCGGACACACGCATCTGCAACCATAGACCAGGTCGTCAAGCTCGACGATGCAACACGCGATGGTATCACTGCTCTTCAGGCTGGTACTGTCAGCATTAACCCCTGCACCGCATACCGCATGATCACCGACTTCACCACTCTGCAGTCCGGCGAGTGGTTTATCCAGAACGGCGCGAACTCAGGCGTGGGCCGTGCTGCGATTCAGCTGGGAAAGAAGTGGGGTCTGAAGAGCATCAACATAATCCGCTCGCGCGACGACAAGGCCGCGGAAGACAAGCTGAAGGCTGACCTCAAGGCGCTGGGCGCTGATGTCGTGATCACAGACGCCGAGCTACAGGCGCAGGGGATCCGCGACCAGGCCAAGGAATGGACCAACGGCGGCCGCGAGAAGATCAAGCTGGCGCTGAACTGCGTTAACGGCAAAGCTGCGACCGCCATGGCGAAGCTGCTCTCGTCGTCCGCGCACTTCGTCACCTACGGCGCCATGTCCAAGCAGCCACTCACCATTCCTGCGTCGATGCTGATCTTCAAGGACCTTCATTTCCACGGGTTCTGGGTTAGCAGGTGGGCGGACAAGAACCCTGAAGATAAGATGAAGACGGTCACGGACGTGCTGAACATGACAAGGAAAGGTGAGTTCAAGGACACGCCGTTTGACCAGATCAAGTGGGACTACGAGACGAAGGGTGACGACTTGATTGCAAAGGTCAAGGACACTCTTGAGGGTTTCCGGGAAGGAAAGGGTGTGTTTGTGTTTGGCAAAACATAAGTGCGCTCTTCTTCAAAAGACTAATGTAGATATACTGTAAGACCGACCAGAATATACAGGCTTCAGCCAAACTTACCCCATCATGAGCTTGTAGCGGCCTAGCAGCGGTACCTGCATCGTGCCGCGGTTACGGCATAGTGTGCGGGGAGCAGACCAGCCACAGCCATCGGACTTTGTTCTACCCTTGCACGTTCACTGTGTCCCGCACCGGCCGCAAGTTCAGTAACTACCCTGCTGGACTAGACTCGAACAACACAAACACTGGCAATGTCACGCGTTACGCTGTCGCAGAACTGACCTCCAACAACACCGAGACACCATATCCAAACGCTGAAATCAACAACCCGCCCGGAGGCGCAATCTACTACACAACCACCCCTCCCACAAGCGCAAACTACCAGAACTACCTCATCGGCGTCCAATCCGTCGTCCTCGACCCTCTTGGCCGCCTCTAGATCCTCGACACCGGCCGCGTGCAAACCGCAGACGGCGTGCTGCTCCCCGCCTCCCTCGGAGGCACAAAACTCATCTGCGTCGACATAACCACCAACAGCGTGGTCCGCACCATCGTCTTCCCCAGCACCGTCGCATTCCCGGACTCGTACGTCAATGACGTGCGCTTCGATCCGCGCGCCTCGCTGACCGCCGACGGTGCAGGCGTGGCCTACA
This sequence comes from Stagonosporopsis chrysanthemi, assembly GCA_022560025.1. Lineage (NCBI taxonomy): Eukaryota > Fungi > Ascomycota > Dothideomycetes > Pleosporales > Didymellaceae > Stagonosporopsis > Stagonosporopsis chrysanthemi. The sequence continues at coordinate 119,023 of JAFISE010000018.1, forward strand.
TCACCGACTCGAACGGGTCGGTGACGACGCTCGTGAGGGATCCGCGGATTAGTTGGATCGATACGCATGAGTCTCCCCAGATGCTGGTGTCCGGCGTATTACATTTTGCTTTTTTGTGTGTCGTGCGTGTGTTGTGTGCTGTGCTGACAAAAATCCACTTTCCGTTGCGAGTGACGGGTACATTTACTTCACCGACAACCAGCTCGCGTTCAGCAAGAGCTTCTTCCCCGGCACGGACAGGCGCGTGCGTCCATTCGCACTGTTCAGAGTCAAACTGTTTAATAACGGCACGAGAACCAGTCTGCAGTAGATTATACGTAGTTGTCGCAATACCAAAGCACATCATTTAGCCAAGTCAAGTACCCCCCCAAACATCAAATCAATTTACACCTACCTACCTACCTCCACTATACTTCCCCCTCAGACCCCCTGCTAGCATCCCGGCACCAGCAAAAAGAAACACGGCAAAGTCGGCCCGCAACACTCCCCCCTCCGCGCAAAAAGTGATTCGACCCAGACTTGAACTGGAGACCTTCAGTGGACCCAACATGGTAGAATGTTAGACTGACGTGATAACTAATGGCTGTTAGTGACCGTGACCGACGATCATTCTAAGTGGCTAAACGTACCCAACTACACCATCGAACCAGAAACTGTTTTGATGAGACTCTAGCAACTGAGATCGTATATATTCTGAGATAGATAGGTCCCCCGACCTGGGCCGCCCCAACCCAAGTCCCTGTCCAGAATCGACCTCTCGTCACTCACTCTGTCAATCTACCGCTCAGCCAGCCTTGAAAGAACTCTACTTCCTACGTCTTTGGGTTCCGCCGCGCATCGCTTCTGCAGGGTCTTATTTTCGGCCGCCCCACCCCCTCCCCCGCGAACTTCCCGAGTACTTTCCAACCAACAGATAGGTACAACGACGACAACACGACACAACCCTCTCTCAAAAGAATCGCCCTGCAAAAAAAACCTGTCGCGCAGATGGGGTTTGGGGGGGGCTTCGCACTGCGGGCTGTGTTGCATCAAATAGAGTTGTGTTTTTCAAACCTCATCCCGCGAACAGCACCGCGTCGACCCCTCCACCCCCCCCCCCCCCTTCTCTCTCTCACACACACACACCAAAGTATTATCAATAACTCGCCTTTCGCAGGCCACTCATTAGATTCGCAAGCAGCCAAATCTATCAGCGTTCCATCCGTCCGCCCGCTGCGTTGCGTTGCGTTGCGTGTATAGATTGGCGCCTGACGGCGCACGCGCAGGCGAGTCGAGCGTGCTTGGGACAGCGCTCCCCCCCCTTCCCCATACCCAATCAAAAACGCGCCTTGATGCGTGTGTAAGCACTGCGTCTAGAGACGAACGGATGAGCCTGCATTGAGGGTTGCTGTTGTTGTGGAGAGATGCAGGGAGCGGTGTTGATGTTAACCACGTGCGCCGGGTAGGGCTTGCAATAACGACAGCGGAGCGTTTTGTATAGTCTTCGTCACGTCGTGCGGGTTCATGGTATAGACTGAGGGGGAAGGGAAGATGATCGGGCTCTTTGGCTGCGCGTTGGGGAGCGAGGTGTGGGCGGGCTGCTGTGGGGTGGGACTTACTCGTGGCTCTTCAGGGGGAGCAGGGAGACGATTCTCAAGACAATGTGGATGTGTAGGGGTTGATAAAGTGGCTTCGGTGTTATACGGAGAAGCTCGTTTTCCCCTTGGCCGATCAGATTTACATGATGCCCTCACTCGATCTTCAGTGCGCGCTACAAGTGCTGTAGAATGCAGTTTAAATTCAGCTTTGATACCCTAAATAATAGAGAGTAGTAAAGACTACATGTTTGCGCGAAGAGATTTTGCAGATTTGTTGTGGGAGCTGTAGCTAACTTGGGGATCTCTTGTTCGCCGAAACGATCGCTCGGATGAAACGAGCTTCTTCGTGGGTCGTGTTTTTGTTGGGTGTGGGCTTAAGAGGGAGGGAGTCGGATAGAGTCTTGTTTGAAAGGGAGCAGTGTGAGCGTGAGGGAGGACAGCATGGAGAGCAGCATGGGGTGGAAGACTATTGCGCGAGAAGTGCAATGACACAGGGTATATTACCAGCGACGAAATAAGGGTATGATAGGTACCCAATTCTCTATACGCCATAAGAGCCCGCCACCCAGTCTAAGTGTATACCCGACAAGAAAAGTAGATAACCAACCATCCCGCCTGTTGGCTTGCTTGATTGCTTACTCGCAAGCTACGGGCTCAGTGTTTACTAGCACTCTTGAGAACTGTCTTACCCACGCCAGCCACAATCTTAAACAGCAGCATGAACATCCACACCACAGCCTTGAAAGCGAATGCCAGCACGCCGATCACCGCACGTGCGACGAACGGGAGGCGCTCTGATTTTTCTGCTTCGCGGCGTGCTTTCTTCTTTGCACGGGTTTCCTTCGTGCGGGTGGTTGTGGACGGGGAGGGTGCATGGCCCGGCCACGTGCCCAGCTCGATGTCCTTGTCGAATTCCGCATTACGGTCGCGGGCGCGACTCGTCGCTCGACTACTCGCGCCTTCATCTCCCGTAGTGCTTTTGAGTGAGAGAAAGAGTTTCCGCAGCGTCGATGTCGCGGCTCTCCTCGCCTGCGCCCTCCCCTCCTTCGACCTCGCATCGACGCCCTCCCAATCTTGCCCTACTTCGTCCTTCAACCCCTTGGCTTTCGTCTCGGGCGTGATGGCAACGTAATCATTCACCGGCGGCGCGTCGAAGCTCCTGAGACTCGTTTTCCGGCTCGAACGGCCCCGTGTGGCTTCTGCAATCGCGACCGCGCATAGAGTGCTCGCTGCGACGTCCACGAGAAACGGATTGCCGAAGCGTGTAAGTGCTCCTAAGTTGAGGATCAATGCGTCGGCACTGAAGTCGAGGCGTGCGAGCGTTGCGTCGTCGGCGGTTGCATCAGTGGTGGTGGGAAGCTGGGTGACTGACATGGTGGACGGAGTTGCGGAGATCGGGCGGTTTTGTGCATCGAAGCGGGGCGGGATGGGGAGGGGCGAGAAGGCGTTTGTGCGGGGTGTGGAGGTAGAGAGGATGTAGGGGTTGAGGAGGGTGATGGAAGCTGGTTTTTGTGCTGGCGTGGCGGGCGTGGACGGCAGGTTATGCCCGTACATGGTAGTGATGGGGCGAGTAGACGGCGCGTTGATTAGGCTACAGTCGCCTTCGATTTGAATGGGAAAGTTGCCGAGAGTTGGGTGGTGCAGCGTATAAGAGCCTTCAGAGGGGATGTGCTGGGCCCAGGGATTGGCGGCTTGTGTGGGGTCGTCGCGCGTCCAGAGGAGGGTGCAGCATTCTCGTTGAGCGGCGCCCGCAAGGACGTCTTCTGCAAATCTTTGTGCTGCGGGGGACTGGGCGCCGGGGTCGACAAGAGCAATCCGTGAGGCGGTGGGCGAGGTCGCGGCAGCATCCAGGGCTTGAAGAGCGGCGAGCTTCGGATATATGCTTGTCAGGAGTGTGGTTTCCTGTTGTTGGGGATCAAATGCTACCGTATCCATCGATGGAGGCGCAATGAGATCGAGTTGTGCGATCGGGAGCACTCGTGGTTGAGTCGGGTGATGGCGTTGGATTAAGAGCTCATTGATGATGCTCTGCACCGGAGCATCCTCGCCAGCGAGATTTGTCGTGGCTAAGCTATAGAATGGCAGCGAGGGTGTGGTTCCAAAGGTGATGGTGGGGTTCGCCAGTGTAGCTCGGTGCATCTTCAGCGTGTAGATCTGAATCGCCGGTTCCTCTTGACCGTTTGCTGCCAGCCAGAGGTTGTCGAGTAGGTTTGAGGGCGTAAAAAAGATCTTTGGTGGTGGTTTGGCAGCCATAGTGCTCCTTGACGATGTGTTGCTATGAGGTACGTAGGACTGTGCAGAATAGGGCGATCTGCTTGTCTGTAGGTAGGTTGGTGATGTTTGTGTAGGCTTGTACGCTTGCTGCAATAGGGGCAGGTTGGGATTGTAGGTTGGGAACATTGACCGCATTTGGATCTCTTCCTGTGGCGATCGAGGTGGCCGCGTTGTAGTTGTGTTGCTGCGGACCAGTGTTTCACATGTTGAGAATGCTGGTGAGACTGCTCTATTGGGTTCAGGTGTGTAGACGCGAGGTGTCGAGAACGACGGTGGAGACCCCGTGTAGAAGTCTTCCTGGGCTGTCACAATCGGTGAGGGTGCTGTAGGTCCTACAACAAAGCTGCTTGCAGGCGCTACGTGTGCTCGAGGTGGTGCGGTGATTGTTGGAGTCATGTTATTGTCGTTTGATGGCGATACAGGGACTGAGTTGACCTGAATGACGAGCTCATGAAAGTCTGTTTGATCCTCCATATGGTTTGCGCTGTCTTTCCTCTCCACGACCGGCGCTGGTACCGATGGTTTTACAGCTGGTGAAGGTCTCCGAGCTGGGCTTGTCTGCCTCGCGCGAGGCGGTGGAGGAAACAACTGGAAGCCATTCCCAGTCATCTTAGTTTCTCGTCTTCCTAATATATATGGCTGATTATAAATTACGTATCGAGGTGTTGCTCGCTGTGAGTGGAATGCAAGAAGACGTCAGGTCAGGGCTGGAAACACAGCGAAGCCTGAACGCCGAGTATATGGGGACGACGATGCGTGCAGGACCGGACGCCTGTAAAGCAATCTTCGCTCCTTGCCCGGAACGATAGTGGTTGAAGTGCAGCTCATGCATAACCTACCTCTTGCAGCACTTTTCGTGGCGGAGGCGGCCAATCAGATCGACGAATCTACTGGGCGCTTAGCGATGCTGCATTGCAAAGCGGCTACGATGTCGGTGGTTGGCCTGAATCACATTAAGCGCCGGCATTGTCTACACCCCAGAACATCAGCGGGACCTGAATGGTCTGCAAAGGTCGACGAAGCGCCCTCATTCGCCGGACGCCTCGTGCCTGACCAGCACACAGGCATGGTTGTATATGATGGTGCCATCTGCAGGAGGAAGCGATCCTCTCGAGGGTCTATTTCAGGGCTTCTGCAGGCCGATCCCATGTCTCTGAGGGAAGGATGAATGTTATAAACGCTCTCGAGTCATGCTGACTAGTTTTTCCAATGTGATGAGATTGATACCTATTCCAGACTCAGAGGCTGGCGCAGCAAACATGAAGGTGGTGGGCGTTCAATATCCCTGAGTTGTGCACGTGCAAGCAGAAGAAGACGTAGCATGACGATCGACGTGTGGGAAAGGCCTCATGTAGCAAAGCCGTTGCGGAAGTTGGTCATGATTGAGCTCCGAGTTGGTCAATGGCAAAACGAAGTCTGAACGAAGAAGGGCGTGGAAGGGCTCACCAGGGCTATGATGAATGGTCCCCGCTAAGCTTGTCTTATCGATAACCTTAAATACTTTTGGCAGAAATTCTGTCATTGCGCGCATGCGACAGCAATCCAACACTCACAATGCCTACAGAACTAGAAGAGGTATGGCTCTCCGCACCCAAGATCCTGGATCGCATACTAACGCCGCCAGCTCGTCGAGTTCCTCCACCACGGCAACACGCAGATTCGACAAGCCGGTGAGCGCTGCCCCACCACCCCGCCATCGACTCTCGCTCACAGCACACAGCCGCTGAGCACCTGGTCGGATACTCGCAGGCCGATGTTCCCCTCTTCAAGCGCAACCAGTTGGAGCCCGTCAAGGACCTCAAGCTGCTGGTGAAGGACTATGCGCCCATTGCGAAGAACGCCCTCACCATCCTCATCAACATCTCGGCCGACCTCGAGGTCCTGAAGGACATCTCCAAGGACGATGCGTTCCTGGAGGTCTTGCTGTCACGGATAACAGTATGTCAGTTCTCCATTGCATACGGAGGAAGACCCGTGGATGCTGATTACAGTAGAATAAACGCGAGCCAAACGCGAACGAGATCGCCATGCTCCTCGCCAATATGGCGAAAGACGACTCACTGCAGAGAGTCTTCGAGCTGAAGCGCGACGTCCCCAAGGAGCTGTCCACATCCAAATGGGCCATGGACCAGTTGATGGACTGCTTCGTCAAGGGCGCCGAGGGCGCCTACAACCCCAAAGCCGACTACGACTACCTCTCGTACTTCTTCGCCGACCTGGCCAAATTCGAAAAGGGCCGCGAGTACCTCACCACCCCGCAAGAACACGACAGCAACATCATCCCCATCACCAAGATCCAAGTCTTCACCGACCACAAGTCGCACACCCGCCGCCTGGGCGTCGCCTCCACCCTGAAAAACGCCGCCTTCCGCGTCCCCGCCCACCCCGTCCTGCTGTCCAACCTGCCAGACGACCCCACCCTCCCCGCCCCCCACATCGGCGCAAACCTGCTCCCCTACATCCTGCTTCCGCTCATGGGGCCCGAGGAGTACGCCGACGAAGACACAGACGGCATGCTGGACGAGCTGCAGCTGCTGGAGCCGGACAAGGAGCGCGAGGCCGATGTCGAGATCATCAAGAGCCATCTCGAGACGCTGTTGCTTTTTACGACGACGACGGAGGGCCGCGCCGTGCTGAGGAGGGTCAAGGTGTATCCGATTGTGCGCGAGTGCCATTTGCAAGTTGAGGATGACGGGGTGCGGGAGGCGTGTGATCGCGTTGTGCAGATCTTGATGCGGAATGAGGAGGGCGAGGAGGAGGAGATTCCTGATATGAGTGTGGCGGGCGGGGCAGGGAAGATGGTTGAGTTGAAGGCGGACGACGACGAGGATGAGCAGCTAGTTGAGATATTGTAGGTGCGAAAAAAAAAAAAAACGAACGGTCGGACCCGCCAGTATCTGTTGATACGTATGTATGCTCCGTCCATAAACGCCAATGTATGACAATGCTGCACGCTATGCTTTCACCGGCCTCACAACATCCTCTTCACTACTCTTCGCACTCCGATCCTGCAGCTCGTGAAGAGGGCTCTCGTGCCCCTCATGCGCCGCTCCCTCCTCAAGCCCCTTCTCCAACGCCCCCTCATCGCCGCCCTTCTTCTCACCCACCCCCAGGTGTCTGACCTCCCCCGTCTTCCCATCCGCGCTATTCCTGTTCTTCTTGTTCAGACTCCATCCGCCACTCCACCCGACCCAGCCCTCCTCCCAGGGGCCCCTCGCAACCATAATCAACAGCGCCGCAGCCAAAAACCCCACACTCGTACTGCCACTACCAATCCACCCAGCAGCCGCATAGATGTGATTCCCCGCAGCGGTGCCAATAAGTTGTCCACAGAACGTGCTGACCATGAAGGCGGTATTAACGCCATTCCTGCGCTTGGGTTCTATTGTGTAGATAGCGCTGCGCTGTGCGATCTGCGCCGTCTGGTTTCCAAAGTCTAAGAGCAGGGCCTGCAGCACAGGGCCTGCAACGGAGAAGGTGCCGAGGTATGTACCTAGACAGGTGCCCAGGAGGGAACAACCAAGGCCGAAGAGGATGGAGAAGTGCGGCACGAAGCGGTCGGTCATGTGGCGGGCCCAAAAGGGCGAGACGAGCATCCCTGCTATGCCAATAAGTCCGAAGAGACCGATTGTCAGGCTGGAGTAGCCGTATGGTGGGCCGGCCAGCAGGAAGGTTAGGGTCGTCCAGAAGGAGGTGAAGGGTGCGGAGCAGAGGAGGCCCGCGAGACAGGCTTGCACGAGCACGGGGTGGCGCGGGATCATGAGCAAGATGTCCCAGAGGATGCGGAAGTAGTTCATGCCCGTGTTCGTGGCGGGGTAGTCGGGCATGAAAAGCCAGAGCAAGATGAAGATGAGGTATTGCAGAGCCAAGGACATCCAGTAGACGGCACGCCAAGTCACGAAGTTGGAGATGGTGCCAGAGAGGACGCGCGCGACAAGTACGCCTAGCATGAGGCCGGACACGACAATTGAGAGCGCTGCTGCGCGGCGGTTAGGTGGCGCGAGGTCGCCGACGAGAGGGAGCATGAGTTGAGGTGTAACTGTTGTGACGGCGGTGATGAAGGAGATTGCTGTGAAGACGCCAAGGTCGGAGGTAACACACAGACCGATCCTGTCGTAGTATTAATGAGTGTTGATTCGATTCGATCATGTCTGTTGATTACTTACCACATGGTTGCTGTGAATAAGACCAAGCCACATACGAATGGTCGTCGAGGAAGCAGATCCCCTAACGGACATAGAAACAGTAACCCGGCAGCATACCCAGCCTGCATGACTGTTGGAATCTGCGCAACCTGTTCATAGCGGACGCCAAAGTCTCGTGCCAAGATGTTGAGGATAGGATGACTGTAGTATAGGTTCGCGACGGTAAAGCCTGCTGCGAATGCAAAGAGAACATTCATAGACATCGAGAATTGGGGCGGCCTGTTGGGATCCCAGCGACATCGTGGCGGGCAATATGCAAGAACGTTATACACTCTGCGCCAAATCGATAACTCTTTCTGTTTGTCGTTGTCTAAGTCGTTTTGTGTCAAGGCTGGTGTTGAGGTTGATGTCTGATTTGTTCCCGAGCTGGCAACGGTTTCGTAACCCACGGCCTTTGGTTCGCTCGCTGCCATTGTTTGTCGCACATGTATTCCGTGATCCAACACCTGTCCAATAAAACACAATGGCGAGAGCCTCAATAGTCGATAACAGGTACACGAAGCGAAGACGTTAAGAAAGGCAGCATGCCATGCACGCAAAATCCATGACGGATTGCGTTTCGGAGATCGATGAGGAGCCGATACCAGTAGTTATAGCCGGGATAGCCACCAATCATATTGTCGAATGTTGTTGCAGGCGGATAAGTATCCATCAAGTGTTGTAATCAACTTTTTGTATACTAGGCTCTAGATACGCATTATCGTCTTCCACCCTAGGGTAGCACCATGTTGGCAGCTGTCAGAGCCTAAATGCAAAGCCTACTGTTGAAGGTGCTGTCACGTGCTGAGTCGGGCCCTCTGAACCCTGACTAAGGCGAGCAATTTGGTTCTCGTTCTCGCGCATCGTGTATCTCCTTGCAAGATTCAGGAGTAGTGGGAATTGGCGCGAGTAAATACTTGCCCGCGAAGGGAGCCGCTTGTCACTCGCCAAGCACCTGGAATGTCAGAAAGATCGCTAGACAAGCGTCATAGGAACATGGTCAAAAGAGGAAAGCAGGGTTTGTTTCTTGCGTCAGGCCTCTGCATCCGCGGACTGTATGTGGAGTTCAGCGACAGGACAGGAAATGATGCGAAGCAGGGAACGTGCAATGGAGGAGATCGCCAGCCTGGAGCAGATCGGTAAGCGACAAGTGCCATCTCGAACACATGGTGAACCCAACATTGTCCATCTCGTGAGGCTCTGCATCGCCCAGCACCATTCAAGGTCTGGATCAGTTCAAGGGCGCTCCTCTAGTGGCAGTTAGTGTACAGATTGCAAGCGTCGAAAACGGTTGTCGCGAAGGTTTGAGCCAAAGGCGGCAGCTGATGATGTGGAGGCGTGCAGCGATGTGTTGATGCGGGCCGCTATTGCAGCGAGCTATGACGCAACCTACAATGGCAAGCGCACCCTGGCGCGTGTCCCTCGTGCTCGTACAATAGCTGGATAAAGCGCAAGGCTCACATGCTAGATCTTCTGCACTTCTAGCCTCTACCCACAATCATCCTGCGACCTCAGACACCATGGTCGAAGGAATGGTCCTCAAGGACCTGCTTCCTCACCCAGAGACAGACCCAACAGTTCACGAGGGCAAGGCCACAACAATCCTCGATGCACCTTCGGAAAGCCATGAGCTTGCCCTCGAGGCAGCAAAAGGCATCAATCCAGACCATGGCACAGGTCGAGCTCAAGTAGCCCACGGTCAAGAAGTGCTGGACCTGGGATGGAACGAGCCCAAAGAACATGTAGAGGCTCCACTGGTTGGAGGTCTCTCCAACGAGGACGTGTGGCTACTTGTTCGCCGTTTCAACAAGGTGATATGGTAGAGAATGTGTGTTTTACCCAGCAACTGATCGTAATATAGCAAATGTACCATGTGAAGGAGATCCCAACCGCACCGCCTGGAGGGCTGGACATGAACATCGCAGACGAAGAGGAGTTCTCGCCCGACAAACTACGATCTAATCTTGAACGCACGTACATGTCAATAGTATATGCGTTCTTCCACACTTCTCACCTACGCGCTGACGCAACAACAGGGTATTGGAATGATTGCGTTTAGCAAACACATCGTCCGACTCCGTTCGTGGCGCGAGTTTAATCGCACCTCATACTTTGCTTCAGCATACTTCCTGGCCTGGCTACTCGACCTGATAATGCCTCTGGTGACGATCACTCTCATCACTCTCGTCGTCTACCCACTATCTCGCGAGATCCTGTTTCCACCAGCACCGATTGCGCTCGTCAGTTCCAAGGGAGGTGTGCAGAAACCAAAGGCTGGTACATTGGGCAGCAAGGACAGCGCAACAGGAGCGCCAGAGAACCATAAGGGTGAGGCAGTGGAGCAGGAAGCAAACAATTTCGTCAATGGCATTGCCCACGTTGCATTGGCTAGTGCTACGGGCAAGCACCCTCAAGGCGAACCCGAGGAGGGCGATGAGCCTCAAGGTGACAGCATCCCGGACCCCACCGCTATCGCTATTGGCGCTGCAGACGCACAACAAGCAGCATCTGGCGGTAAGGCCTCAGCCAAGCATGACAAGACCAAGGTGCCAATGGAGACTGCTATGTGGACAAAGATGCGCCCGATCATGCATGGGCTGGCAGACGTTACCGACACCTGGGAACGCTTCGGAAACGCTCTCGAACCGACAGCTCCATTTCCTAAGCAAAAGTACCGGCTACGCCTGGCCCTCGTTGTTGCTCCTCTCGTTCTTGTTTCTCTCTTCGTCACCTCCTACATGTTCATGAAGGGTCTGACATTCGGCGTTGGCTTTGGTTTCTTTGGTGATCCAGTCATTCAGCGTGGCCTCGAGCTGCTGAACCGCAAGTTCCCTAATTGGCAGAAGCTGCTCGAGCTGCGCAACACGCTCCTCAAGGGCGTACCTACCAATGCTCAGCTTACTGTCACACTCCTCCGTATCGGCGAAGCTAACAAAGCTCCTCTGCCACCACCACCTCGCATCGACGAGCCACCGCCAGAGAAGCCTGTCGACATCAGCGACAAAGACCTCCGCGCTGCAGGTGCAGACTGGCCGCTCAATGCCACACAAGCCGAGCTCGACGCAGCCATGGCCCACGACCCAACCACCGCACACCAAACGGGCGGCGCCGACATCGACAAAGCCAAAGACACCAAGCACGGCAAGAAAGGCAGCAAGATCCTCAACTTCTTCCGCGGCGCCGTCAAGGGCGGCGTCGAGACCACCATTGGCGCCGACAAACTCAAAGCCGCCACGGGCTCCCAGCACGCGCGCAACCGTCTCGGCGCAGTCCAGCCCAAAGGTGCAAACCCCATCGACGGCCCCATCGAATTCAAGGCCCGCGACAAGGGCAAAAAGGGCCATCTGTACATCACCACCCTTTCTACCATCCCCAGCATCGCTTTCTCCACCGACTCGACGATTGAAAAGATCGGCACCCAAAACCGCGAGGATCTGCACCCGTCGTGGTCGATTCCCGTCGGCGACATCAAGGAGCTGAAGAAGATTGGCGGCTATGGATGGAAGGCGAAATTGGTCGTCGGGTGGGCGATGAACCGCGAGGTCGCGGATGGCCTGGAGATTGTGGATCGCAAGGGAGTTGTTATCAGGCTTACTGCCATGCCGCTGAGGGACGAGCTATTCAACCGTCTGGTGGCGATGGGCGGGCAGAAGTGGGAGTGCTGGTAGCGGGGTGCAGCTGACTGGCAATCACATCTTGATTGAGCTTGGGCGGAGGCAAAGATGGAGAGGGGAGATATATACCAACGGTGGCGTTTGGCGTGAATGCTTTCCTGCCCCAATCACTTGATAAGTCCTGACTACAAACACTTGCTCAAACGATTATTTTTCTATCCACGAGCATCGCACTTCATTACATCATCATATTCTTGACGGGATGATATACACATGCTTCTCCATTCTTCCGTCCATCCATTTGAACCACAACCACGACCTCAACCCAACCACGACCTCAACCCAACCACGACCTCAACCTAACCACAACCTCAACCCAACCACAACCCCAATCCGACATCAACCTCAATCTGACCTTAACCTCAGCCTTATTCTAACCTCGACCGAACCTCAACCTCAACCTAACCTCAACCTAACCTCAACCCCATTCTCAACCCTAACATCGCCACACCACAGCATATCAAATCACAACGCACATACACATACAAATGCGCAAGCACAAGCACAAGCACAAGCACAAGCACATCCAACACAACACGACACAACCCATCCAACACAACCGACAGCCGAATTTTTCGCACAGATAGACACAGAAGGGAAATGAGAAAGAGTGGGGGAATTTCGTCCTCCCCCTATATATCCTGATTCCATGTCTGCAATGTGAGATTCTCAGATATGATGTAACATAGTAGTAGCCAGTCCCCTTCTTCTTCCTTACCATCATCAGAGATCATGACAAGTTTTTTTTTCCAGGGTGAAAGAGAAAAAAAAGGGGGGAGTTTCACACACACGAAAAAAAAAACTTCGTGAACGATAAATGGAGATACTGCTGCTCTCTTTGTCTTGTGCAAAACCCTACAGTAGTTACTTTTGCCCCCCCCCCCCCCCCCCCCCCCCCCCCCCCCCCCCCCCCCCCCCCCCCCCCCCCCCCCCCCCCCCCCTCCCCACGGCGTGTGTTTGTTTTCGTAGAAGTGAGGGGAAAAAAAAAAAAAAAACATCACGTATAAAAAACTGCGAACCACCTCCTACCCTTTCTTTTTCAACCAACCCCCCATAGTTAATTTTCCCCCCCCCCCCCCCCCCCCCCCCCCGCGTCCCATCCCCTCCCCTCCCCCACCACTAACTACCCTGGGGAATTGGTTTTTTTCTGGAAAAAGGGGGAGGAAAATGAAGAAGAAGAAGAAGATAAATATGCTGATTGAACTTGCGAGAGAAAAGAAAAAGGCCCCTCCCCGGTTCAACGCCTGGCCTCTGTGGTGGGGTTCGCTTTTTGTGGCTGCTGCTGCGGAGGCGGCGGAGGCGGCGGTACACTACTGCTGCTGCTGCTGCTGAGCATTACTGCGGCAAGAGAAAAAAAAAAGGGAGGGGGGGGGGAGTCTATGGGAGGTTGGTATCAATGCCAAATGCGTATGCCACATGCTCGCTCTGCTGATGCTGCTGCTACCACTGCCACGACAACCTTGCGTGCACGACGCGACACGCTGCGGGACTTAGCACATTTTGTATGTGCCGGTGCCCTCGGCTTGCCTGTGCATGTCGTTTGCGTTGAGCTTGTAGTCGATGGTGATGTCGAGGTCGCGGTGGTTCTGCTCGCTGGGCTTGTTCTCGAGGACGCCGGTGATGGTCTCGCCCTCCTCGACGGTCAGGACGTCCTTGAGGTAGAAGACGGTCTGCTTCCAGTGCGTGTACTTTGTGTGGGGGCCGGTGGAGAACTTGATGGGCTTGTGGCAGCACGCGAACTCAATGTCGAACCAGGCGATCAGGGCGTGCACGAAGTCGTTGCGGCGGATCTTGAGCTCGTACGGCAGCTTGAAGGCGAGGTCCGCGACCGTGCACGTGTAGAGGTCGAGTGTAATGACGGCGGAGGGGTCGGTGACGACGGCCTTGATGTCGACGGTGTCGACGAGCGGCTCGGTCAGAGCAGTGTGCTTGAGGGGGGCGTAGTCGAAGCCCCAGACGTTGTCCCAGACTAAGCTGTCAGCATGCCGTTGCCCGAGTACTTATGGAAATCAACTTACAGCCAATCTTCTCCTCCTTGTAATCTCCATCCTCGATACCAGCAACGTAGATGGTGGCCTTGTCGGGGAAGATGAGACCATCCTTGACCAGGTACTTATCCCTGGCGTACAGAACGGTGTCCAGCATGGATTCGTAGAGCAAGAAGTAGCCCATCCACTCGGATATTATGATGTCGACCTTGTCAAAAGGAAGAACGACCTCCTCCATCTTACCCTGGAGCAGGGTAATCTTGTCAGACAGACCGTTGACGGCAACAATCTCCTTGGCCTTGCCGATGATGGTCGACATATCGACACCAATGACGTGCTTCGCGCCAGCCTTCGCAGCGAACCTGTATCCCATATCAGCGCTTGCTCGTATGATGCGTGGAGGGGCGGGTCGCGGGGCGTGCGTGCGTACATGGAGAGGATACCGGTGCCGCAGCCAACATCGAGGACGACCTTGTCCTTGAAGAGGTGGGGGTTCTGGTAGATCGAGTCGCGGTAGCTTCTTGTGCGAACCTCATCTTTCTACACCCTGCTGTCAGCCTTTGCGTCTTGTCTTACGCGGGGCGCAAACTTAGTTCGAACGTACCAGCATTTCCTCGTGGATGCCTTCACGCGCATGTTAGCAGATTCCAGATAAAGGTCTATCGCGAGAACGAACCATGGTGGTTGTAGCTGTTCACACAAAGTTAGCAGGTGCTTCGAGCTATGCTTGGCTGGTGGATTGCGTACCTGTTGAAGTAATGCGCCTCGGTGTGGGGGAGAGCAGAGATGCCCTCCTTTGTGGGCGCGGCAGAAGCGTTGTTTGCCATTTTTTTTTTTACAATATGGAGGCTTGAGAGGTGAATGTGAAGAGAGAGAGAGAGAGAGAGACTTGAGGGCACCTAGTATACGCGCCGTGGTGCAGGATAATTTCTACGCTAATCAGCCCCACCCAAAAAAGCCCTACGACGTGCCCTAAGGCTTGAGCAGAATTACCCATTCTAGTGCGTTAGTAGAAACTGAGCCGCGGCGAAAAGTAAACCTGCACCGCGCCTGGAAACGTTCCGAATAATTGCCAAAGATGCACGACGTGTGTAACAATCAACGCAGGCTCAATTTTAATCATGCAAGCTGCTGCCAATATACGAAAGCGCTCAAGATTGAGAGGGGTATGGGGTATCCCGCAAATGCCAGAAACTGCCCCCCCAAGATTCATCATGAAGTCGTAAAATCGTGAGTCGTCAATGTTGTTTTGCTGAATGGCAACGCGCCCAACAATCGCCCGCGGCCAAACGCGGCAGCACATCGAACCATCCATGTCACATAAATCTGCCCCGGAGAACTTGACCGGCTCAACGTCGGACCCGAATACGGTGGAATGTTTCGATGAAATCCCTCGCATCTACGACGATAGTCAGCAGAAGCCATGTAGTGCGTAGGAAATTCAACATACCTTCGGACGCAGAGAAAGTCAGCTGATACCTCCCGCTGGGTCCCTTTGGCACCTTGTAGCCCTCGCAGAACACATACGGACGCAGCTGCCTGAAGACAACGGTAGTGGACCCTACCTTCTTCATCCAACTCCGATCTCCAACATGCTGCGTGACAAAGGCTGTCCAGATGGGCACCGCCTTCAGTGGGCCGCGTCGCGGTGTCACTTCCAGGCGGACGACGCCAGAGTCTGTGTCGCGATGCACACGAAGGTGGTGGAGGAACGAATTGTCCGAGACCTCACTGTTATCTGAATCAGCCCAGGCCCTTGAATCGTATTCGTGTTGGATGGTTTACCTGCTGAATTCGATCCTTTCTTTATACTCTGGGTCAAAGAGATCCTCAAGACCATCAGCCATGCGGGTCTGATCTTGATGCTTCATGGCGACGGCGGTGTTGTAGAACAGTACCAGCCCTGACATGTATTAGCACCACCCACAGAATGTCAGGTTGCAACGTACGTTCATACAGGGGAAACCGTAGACGAGCCCAGAGATCAAGCCCTCCATCCTTCCGATTGACCCGGCAGAGCTGCAGGCAAGAATCTTTCCGAATGATCTTGAGTCCCGTCAATGGGAAACAGTACCGTCTTTTTGTGCCATCCGCGTCCATGGTGAGGAACAGGATGCGGGCTCGCAGATCGTCGAGTCTGCAATACAAGCGCAGCCATACGTTAGTCGCCTCGAGCGGCAGCTCAAGAACCTTCTCAAACCTGTCATCGCCCAACATTCCAATGACCCGTGGCTCGTCCCGGCCGAGACATTCAGTCGGTTCGCCCAGTGTTTGGAACGGGGTCGACGTGTGCCGTCCGTCATATATCCGCATGGCCCAGTGCGCGACGGGGCCTCCGGAATCCGTAGAGTGAGACGACAGGCCTTGGGAGGAAGCGGACGAGAACGTGGGCGAGGTGGGCACAGAGGGTACCGCCGGTGGTACGAAGAACGGAACCTCGCCCATGCCGCCGTACATATGTGGACTTGGATTAGCTGGAGGTACGTAAATTGGAATATCCCCTATGCCACCGTATATCTGAGACGTGGGTCGAGAAGGACGGGAGGCCGGAGGCGGGGCAGGAATATGGCTGTACGCTGGGTACGACGAGAAGCTCTGTATGTGCGGTCGCGCAGTGCGAGGCGGCTTCGGCCCAGGTGTCTTGGAGGGTCCATGAGTGGGTAATGACATTTTATTGAAGTACGACTCAAGCGGTTCCTGCTGCTTCAGTAGTTTCTTCAGGCGGAGTTCGATTCTGTCGATTTCCTCCCCAGGGTCAACACTGTCCACCGTTAGCCATACTCGTATCTGCAGTGTACAAGACTCACCCTCGCAGCTCATCAAACATCCCCTGCAGATACGTGCGGTAGCTCTCCAACCGTACCGGTAGGGACATTCCCTGAGCCTTGAAGTCGGAAAGCGCATCCTCCCACATATCAGCATACTGCGGGGTGCCTGGGAACGCCCCAGGCAATCGACCCTTCCTCTTGGTCTTCTTGAATATGTCTTGCACTTCATCGAGCGTGTAACCAAGACTCGGCAGACAGATCTCCAGATCCTTCATGATCCGGGCTGAAGCCCTTCCATAGCGGGCCGGGTCGAGCGCTTTATGCAGTGTCTGCAAGGCATTCGATATGCCGTACAGCTCGGCAATATCGCCAGTGATATCTATCTTGTACTGAGGGATCTCGCTGACGAAGAGGGCCAGATTCGTTGCTGTGTCCTCGGCTTCTTTGCTGTAGTCCAGCAGCCGCCAGTCCATGCTGGCAGGGCGATCGCGTGACGGGGGATCTTGGGCCGAAAAGAAGCGTCGCTAGCGGCACAAGGGCTGGAGACCAGCAGAGCAAGTGGGAGAAGAAATGTGAATGAGGCGACAAGGCTGAGCAAAAAGTACTGATGTGCACTGGCGTTGCGGGCCTTGATGAGGGCCGACCGGTCTTTGACGTGTTCAGGTATGCAGCAACGGCTGCAGGCCGCGAAGGAAGCCAATCGTTAACGCCGAAGCTTGTTACCTGCAGCTGTCTCTTCTCTTTCTTTCTCGAACTGCCCCTCAATAGTGTTCGGCCCCCCCCCCCCAAAGCTTGAGCGCGATTGTTCCGCTTTGCAGGACCCAGGACGTCTTGCGGTGAGGACGTAGGCAAGGAGTCGAGGTGTGTCTACGGCGCGGGTAACCTAGGACCGCCAGCGGCTCTTGTCATGTGCCATGCACCACCTAGCTATTGCGTGCATTCAAATTTCAATCGGTGCGACGAGCTCCAGGCTACGCGAGAGCTGCAACCGATGACATCGTCGTGCGGATGCGCGTTGCCAATGTTTTTAGACGCCGCATGGGGCCTTTCTGCCTGGCCGTGCTCCACAGTCGGTCAATCTAGTCCTGCAGTGTCAGCAGCATCAGGTCGGTGTCCTTGATCGAGAGCTGCGCGGCGGCCGCGGCCAAGGGACATTGTAGTGTCTGGTGTCCAGACGCACGACGTGGACAGCTGTCAACCGGTCGTGGGGTGCCATGTTAGAGTCTGGGTCCTGCACGAGCTAGGCAGCAGCTGCCGCGTTCTACATGGCTCAACTACAGCACCGACGAGGCGTATGGGACGTATGTGCAAGCAGATACCTGGACGACTGGAGGAAGTCATCCGTTCGAGTCGACTGTACGCGCTGTATATATATGCAGTCGCTAGAGACAAGGCTAAGCCTCACTCTCCCTGCGCCACAGTGCCGTTATGCCGGTTCCAGGACGTCCAACCACCCTCGACATCACACACAAGGCAACGATTCCAGGTCTCGAGAAAGAAGAAGATCTATTGGATATGTCTCATCGAAGGCTGTGTGGGGGCCAGAGGCATGCGCTCCTCACGTGGCGATGCGTCTCGTCTATTTGCCCAGCGCCTTGAGGCGCTCGTCGACAAGCTTCGCAACCATCTTCTCCAAGATGGCAAACTCACCCTTGGCGCCGTCCTCGAAGTAGCCCGCGACGCTCTTCTCGACGTACTTGCCGACCTGGTCGACCTCGACGTTGACGTCCTCGCCCGCCTTCTTGCTTGCCGTGACGACCTTCTCCTGCGTGTACGCAATCAGCATGACCTCCCAGAAGCCGTCCGGGCCGTCCTCGACGCGCGTGACCGTCAGGCTCGCGCCGTCGATTGTCACGTAGCCCTTCTCGACTATGTAGCGCAGCACCGCGGGGTCGCGCGGCTTGAAGCGGAACGTGAGGGCGTTGCCGTCGGGCGTGACCGACTCGATGGCCGCCGTGGTGTCGACGTGGCCCTGGACAAAGTGGCCGCCCATGCGCGTGTGTGCCGAGACGGCGCGCTCGAGGTTGACCTTGGAGCCCTGTGTGAGCGCGCCCAGGTTGGTGCGGCGCAGCGTCTCGGGCGCGCAGCCGATCTTGAACGACGTCGCGTCGAACTCAGTGACGGTCAAGCATGTTCCTGCGTCGCATCAGCGGCTGCGCGCGGGCCGGGGAGAGAGGCGGTGGTACCGTTGACGCTGATGCTGTCGCCGAGGTGGCAGTCTCCCAGGATGTCTGCGCAGTCGGAAATGGTCAGTGACGTGCCGCCGCCGCCGGACGCCGTCTGGTCGAGCTGCTCGAGCGCAGCGACCGCTAGCCATGATCAGCTCAGCCGCGCAGCAGGAGCGGCGCAGGGGCGCGGGCTTACTGCCAATGGTCTCAACGAGGCCGGTAAACATGGTCGTGGTGGGGGTTCGCGATTGGAGAGGGAGAGGCGTGGCGGGGTGCGCCTGGGCTGCACACGAGCCTCGGGCCCGGACCTGAGCTCGGTATTGTGTGGGGAGCCTGGCGTGGCTGCACGCTGTCTTGAGACCGCCCGTGGCAGGCACACACACCATTTGGGTTTATATACAATTAGCTGTTGCTCGCCATGTCTGGGCTTGTTCCTCGCGGCGCAAGGCCATTGCTGGCATGCTCGTTCCACAAGACAGCTTCGCGTAGAACCATGAATTGGTCGCGGAGGAAGCTCGCAACAGCCGCGGCCGCGGCCGCTGGTGGAGATGCAGCCAACCTGCCGCTGGCTGGCATCAAGGTGCTCGACATGACCAGAGTGCTGGCTGGAGTATGCTGAGACGACTGAAACTCTGCAATTGAAGCATTACTGACTGTGTCTATAGCCATACTGCACACAAATCCTTGGAGACCTTGGGTACGTCACTATCAACGACACATACCAACAACAACAACAACAACAACAACAACAACAACCAAATTAACACAAACACAGCGCAGATGTAATCAAAATCGAACACCCAACCCGAGGAGACGACACCCGCGCCTGGGGGCCCCCCTACGCCCAATACACCAACGGCGACCCCGGGCCCGGCGAAAGCGCCTACTACCTAGGCGTAAACCGCAACAAGCGGTCCATCGGGCTCTCGTTCCAGCACCCAGCGGGCGTTGAAATCCTGCACCGCCTCGTACAAGAATGCGACGTGCTGGTGGAAAACTACCTACCGGGTTCGCTGGCCAAATACGCCCTGGACTACGCCACCGTCTCGCAACTCAACCCGCGCCTCATCTACGCCTCCATCACCGGCTACGGCCAGACAGGGCCCTACCGCGACCGCGCCGGCTACGACGTCATGGTCGAGGCCGAAATGGGACTCATGCACATCACGGGGTCGCGCGACGGGCCGCCCGTCAAGGTCGGCGTCGCCGTCACAGACCTCACCACGGGGCTGTACACGTCGAATTCGGTGCTTGCGGCGCTGCTGGGGCGCGCGCGCACGGGCCGCGGCCAGCACATTGACGTCGCGCTGAGCGACTGCCAGGTCGCGACGCTGGCCAACATTGCGTCGTCGTGTCTGGTGAGCGGCGACAAGGATACCGGCCGCTGGGGCACCGCGCACCCGAGCATCGTGCCGTACAAGGCGTTCAAGACGGCCGACGGGGATATCCTGCTCGGCGGCGGGAACGACCGGTTGTACGGGGTGCTGTGCACGAAGCTGGGGCGGCCCGAGTGGATCACGGACGAGCGGTTTGTGACCAACGCGGTGCGGGTCAAGCATCGGGAGACGCTGGAGGAGCTGATTGAGAGCGAGACGCGGCAGAAGAGTACGCAGGAGTGGCTGGATGTCTTGGAGGGCTGTGGGATGCCGTATGCGGCCATCAACGATGTGCAGGGCACGTTGCAGCACGAGCATGTGCTGGCGAGGGACATGGTCAAGGAGGTCGAGCATCCCGCGTGTGGGACCATCAAGATGGTCAACACCCCGGTCAAGTGGAGTGATTCGAAGCCCGGGATTAGGATGCCGCCGCCGACTCTGGGACAGCATACTGATGAGATTCTGGGGGAGACACTGGGAATGAGCAAGGACGAGGTCGAGAGTCTGAGGAGTGAGGGTGTCATCGCATAGAAGCGAGGTTTGTCGTGTTTCTATCCATGTAGTCCTGGCTGTTGAGCAATTATAAGCATATAAGCTCAGTCGGCGAGCTCTTCCAGTTCATCCGTGTCCATGTCGCTCAGCTCCTTACGCTCGTCTATCAGGGTGTTCTGCGAGTCCCTTCTGTCGTCGAACAAGACCCTTTTGACCCTCTTCTGACCTTCGTACTTCTTATCCATCTCCCCCTCCTGCACAACAGCCGCCTAGGCCTTGTTTTCCAGCGTGCCATCAGCCCCTAGCCCGGTACCGTCACCCTTCCATCCGTGGCTGAACACCTCGAAGTTGTCATCCACGAGCCACTGCAGATCCTCGCTCTCGGGTCTCAGCGTTCTTGCTAAGCCCTGGCCTGCTTTTGGATAGTGCGCCGGTGGATCCGTGTCGTACCCGTCGTCCTCCTCGTACCGATTGCCGGCCATGTCTAGCGTCACCCTTGGTTGAGCACGCATGCCCATTTCTCGCAAGACCTGTGCTTCGGAAGAGGATGTGGTTGTGTTCGGCGTTTGAGCGAGAGGAGTCGAGACCGAGGCGGTGGGCTGTAATGCGGCAGCGCTGGCTGGAGGCTGTGGCTGCGAGGCAGTTGTCGATGAATCCGGAAGGAGATCGGCGACGTTGGGTGGGAAGATGGGAAGTTCTGGATGTCGTATGGCAGCATGAAGGAGGAGGGAGACAAGTTGAGGTTGTGCGAGGGTGGAGAGGTACGAGCGTTTCTACAGGTGTCAGTGTGAAGGCACAGTCTCGAGCTGACCGGACCTACCTCATCTATTGACAGATTGTCCCCCGCAACGAGGTTCTCTGTCCCCTGTACCGCGCTCTCCTTCGACCGCGCGCAAGGCCCACAGAGCCATTCCTTCTCCAGTACTGTGACTACCTCATTGCTGATGGGTGGATTGTGACAGTACTGGTGATACGCCGTACTACATGAATCGCAGAATACTATTCTGTTCTGTGACGGATCTGTATCTCGCTGGCACGTCTTGCATTTTGCGGCAAGCATGGTCTTGGTCGACTTTCTCCGCTTGATGCCGGGTGTTGGCTCCGGTATTACTGGAACGAACGCGACGGGTTTGTTGACGCTGCGCCCTGATTTGGTCCGCGTAGGCTGTGGTGTGTACGATTCTGAGACATCCGAATTGTCGTCGTCGTCGTCGTCGTCATTCTGTTTACGGTCAGACAGGGCTCTACAAGCGGTTGGTCAACCTCACGTCGCTCTCCTCTTCTGCGCTGTCTGAGCGCTTTCTCTTCCCTCTGCGACCTCCCCTACCACCTCGCCCCCGGACCCGCCCTCGACCTCTCCCGTTTGCTGATCCACGGCTTGATGTCGGTGTTGCTCTCACGGGTGTCGCTCCCACTTCCGTCTTCAATGGAGTCCCGGCTTTGCCTCCTCTGGTCTTCTTACCCCCTGTCGGAACTGGCGGCGGTGTCGACAGCTTATCGCTCGTAGCATAGCTCTGCATGATCTCCGCCTTCTTCGCTTCAAATGCAGCTGAACTTGAAGTGTGACCTGACTTGCCTTGCTGCAATCTTTCCAAGATGGCGGCTGTTGAGGCTGAGAACTGAGGAAAGCTGGACCCGGGTCCAGCATTGCCGTTTACTGGAAAGCTGTTCATTTGTGCCGACCATGCGGGAGCATTGGAAGTAAGCGCGTTTGGTTGTTGCGGCGTTGCGGAAGTGGTGGTGTTAGCCGATGCACTTGTCGACTGTGACGCGTGATTGACACCGAGCGCATGCTGCTTTGAAGGGCTCGGAGGGTCCATATCTTCGATCCTGTATCCGCGGCTGCTATTCAATTGATATCAATGGTTTATTCCGCTCGAAATGAGCGTCGTGTAACAGCAATGGCCGGCGCATAGTCGTGGACTTGAGCGCGCCTCGAAGGACGCACGGACTGCGGCGATCATTGGAAAGAGCCGCGGCGATGGCGGACCACTCTCAGCCTTACATCTCAACTGCACTTGAAATCTTCTTCAGAAACAAGGACTCCATTGAAAATGCTGCACTTCCGAGCGGGGTATATGAGCTAGTGCAAATGAACGCCGTCCAGGGCGAAAATGCCAGGACTATATCAAGGAAATGCTGGCTAACGCCCCCAACCCACGTCTTCCATTTCCATCAACGCTCAATAATCGTCGTAATTGTCATCACCGAATCCTTCATCCTCGTCGTCCCTGTACTGGGCGGGATCGTCAAACTCCTCTTCTTCCTGTTCCTCCTCCTCGTACTCTTCCTCGTCCTCCTCTGGAACCTCAACAGGCGCAGGTTTAGGTGTGGCTGCAGTCTGACTCGGTGCCGGACTGGCACCCAGCCCGCTGCCTGATGGTGTGCTTGCAGCGTCCGCATTGCCGCCGGGGAATAGTTCCTTGAGCCTGTCGTAGTTGATATGGTTACTGAAACCCTTGGCGCGCTTCTTCAGCATCTTGTGCGCTGCATCTGCCGCACTAGCCGCGGGCTGACCTTCAAGCACACTGCCATCTCCCATCTGATGGTGTTTGCGCTTCTGCTTTGGTTTCTTTGGCTTGTCCAAAGCAGCCTCCAATTCAGCTGCCAACAGCTTAGCTTGTTGTTCGCGCAGCCAGTCTTCGTTCTGCGTAAGCCAGACGCGCTCTTTCAGACGAACTTCGGCCGGGTTGAGGATGCAATTTGCAACATCTGGATCATCCTCAAACTCTTCTTCGCCAATATCGGGCAAGATGCTCACGTTGCGGTTTGGTGTGAGAGTGTCGGCAAGCTCCTTTGCGGTGTGGCCGGTACGCCTAAGGACTTCATGGTTGTCATTGTCTGCAAACTCCGTGAAGATCTTTTCCCATTCCTGAACCTCTTGGTTGATTTCCTTCTCGATTTCCTGCTCAATATCAAGATCCTCCTCAGAGACGTGGATGGGTTCGCGTTTCTTGGGCGGGCGGCCACGCTTCTTGGGCAGGACGAAATTGTCGTCGAGAGGATCGTCGCCATTTGCCTCCGCGAAGGTAGTGCCAATTGCATCCACAAGGCCGTCCTCATTGCCCTCATTCAGAGCTTCGACATCCAGCACATCTTGGGATAGTTGCTGTGTCGGGTCGGGAGTTGCTAGTTGGGCTGGGGCATCTTGAGATGCTTCATCGTTAGTCTTTTGTCTCTTGCTAGCCCTTGCAGGCGCGCTGCTGGGGCCGGCCTCGGTCTCCATGTCCTCCAGTTCCTCCGCAGTGATCCCTTCGGCCTGGGACGCCAGCCTCTCCTTCCTCTTTGCTTTATTCTCTTCTCGCTCTTCTCGTCTCCAGATGGAAGGGGGCAAGGTCTGGACTTTCATTCTGTGACCGAATTCGCGAAATTGGCTTACGGTCAAGGCTGAACTGGGTGTTCTCTTGTACTCGTAGAGGCGCTGGTTCACTGTAGAATCGGCGACCTTGACAACATACACAACCTCTCGTACAGAACGGCGGAAGTTGTTCATGCGGGCGGCAAGAATGATACAGGCACCGCACAGTCCCGCAGGCTGTCGACCCTGTATCATCCAATCGCGGCTCATACGCTTGAGCAGCTTGCAAGCGTCGTCGGCAACCTTGTGCGAGGCTTCGTCAAATTCGAGCTTACGGCAGTACTTCAGCATGAGCGGCTCGATCTCTTGCACCGCCTTGTTGCCCACGAGCTGCGCAGGGTCCTCTTCCCGTAGTTTCTTCAGGAACTGCTTGTATGTGTCTCCCAACTGCCAGACGTTGACTTGCACTTTCTCGGCCAGATCCATTAGCATAAGCGTGTTCTCCGGCTGTCTCCGCGCTGCCATGTACAGAGCGACAGCCGCGACGTTGCGGATGCGGCGACCTTGGACGAAATTGTGGGCTGAAGCGAGCTTGTACCATCCAATAGCCTGGTCCTCGACTGCCTGCCGAATCTTGAGGGCATGTGCGAGCTTCTGGATCTCGCTCCTCCCGTTCATCTCGGCTTGCTCTCGACTTCCCATGCCCCCTAGCCCGCGCATAGTTCCACCCATGGAATTTGCGTGTCGCTGGTTCTCTCCAATGAAGCCACCCTCGACTATCGCCGCGCCACCGGCTGTTTCACCAAACGTGATTTCGGCGACAATGTGGCTCTCTTCGATGACCTGACCGCAGTTGTAGCAGATCGATCCGCCCTCGTCGGCGTCGCTGACATTCGGGTCGTCGCAGCATTTTGGTCGCTCAGGCTTCGAGGCGCGCACCGGCGCCGGTTGTGCTTTGCGTTTTGTCTCTGCAGACTGGTAGATGTACCCGGTGCCCGCTGCTTTCGAGGGGTTGATCGAGCCGAGACGCGGCGCCTTGGGCCGCGCAATAGCAGCCGGCATGGTGTGTTGTGCGTGCGTGCGTGCCAAAACGGAAACGGAAATTTGCGGAGGGTCGTGTCAGGTCGGCGGAGGTTGGGGAAAGAGCGTCGACTCAAAAGATTATGCACAAACGAATGATGGTTCGCCGTGAGAGAGATCCGACTCCAGTTGCGGGGCAGCGCCACTTTAGCGCGCCCCACCAGCCCTACACCTCGAGCTTTGAGCAGTTGCGTGCCGACAGCTCGATCATCGATCTACGCAGTAATGATGTGGCAATGCAGGCCGAACTGATTTGGACGGTGTTGCGTCGTTTTGACCATGAGAATCATCGTCACGGAGATTTCGCACAGCTACAGATGACCACAGAAAAGATCATAATGCCGCATGTCACTACTGTGTACTGTACGTTGACTGAGAACTGGCGCATCCGCCGACCTACTACAGGACAGGCGGGTTTCTGGCTGAGCATGCAGTCAACATCACGCCTCTCGCTGTCGTTGCCGCATCTCGCGGTGCAGCCAAGTGAGATGGCTGGCCTGCACGACGATAAAACTCGCTGGTCTCTCGAGGTGGTACCTGCAGCAAAACACCGCAAGCGTCCTGCGGCAGGGGAACTCGAGCCCTTCTTCCGGCTCGCTCGAGAGCCCGCGGGTGCCATGGGCGCTCCAAACTATTGGCTGGTCACAGCCAGATTCCAATCTTAGCACAGAGCGCCCTCCCCTTGCCTGGTTTCCCAGCCATCCGCCTAAAAGTACGTAGCTCGTCCGCTCCCCGCTCCCAGAGCTTGGGACGCGCAGCTCGCCCTTCGACTCGGCTTCATCTCACCACAACA
This sequence comes from Stagonosporopsis chrysanthemi, assembly GCA_022560025.1. Lineage (NCBI taxonomy): Eukaryota > Fungi > Ascomycota > Dothideomycetes > Pleosporales > Didymellaceae > Stagonosporopsis > Stagonosporopsis chrysanthemi. The sequence goes on from JAFISE010000018.1 coordinate 144,695, forward strand.
ACTCACTTAACCTTAATTCCCCACACCATCACACATAATGTCTACCCGCAAGAGGAAGCAGGACGCTGAGGACGAGGAGGAGCTCGTCGCTCTACCTTCTGAAGGCTCTGATGAAGAAGAAGAGTAAGTGAGCCTTGTCTTTGACGTCATGCCATTGTATGCTTGCGTCTTCCGAATCGCGATATGCGGTTCAAGCTTCATCTTTGTCGCTTCTTATCGCTCTATCGACTGCATGTTGTCAGATCTTGCGATTGAGCTTCGTCGTTGCGGCGCAATGGCTTGAAGGCACGCTGTAGCTCGGCACAGCATCACAAGCTGCCGCGTCACCATGCAATCACATAATGCTGGACCATCAGAGCACGGGACTCGTGGTTGAGCTCCAGAACTACCAACTACGCTATATGAGATGTTTTTGCAGGCAGTCATTTTGTTGTGCACGCGACAAGCATTCAAGCTGACAATCCTGTTCTTTAGATATGAGGAGTCTGAGGGCTCTGACTTTGGCGAAGAGGAAGACGACTCCGACGCGGAGGCACCTCGTAAGATCCCAATTCCTTATCTTGTATTGTGTGAATTAAATCTAACATTCCGTCCAGCTCCAAAGAAGAAGACTAAACGCACCGCTAAGGCCAACGAGGAAGAAGACGACGACGAGGAAGAAGAAGCCGAACTCGATGATGATGAAGAAGAAGCGGCCTCTGACGTACTGGAAGAGGATGACGAGGACGGTGACGAAGACGCTGGCGACAAGTCCAAGAAGCCCGCTGGTGCTGAAGAAGATCGCAAGGTAAAGACAATTAAGAAGGACGAGCCTGTTCCTGTTGTTGATGACGACGAGGACGATGAGTAGGCTTCAGGTGCAGTCACAACATGCGCCAAGTAATCAGCTTGTTGTGAATTCAATTGTTATTCCGAGTCTATGTTCCAGTAGACTTGCCCGCTGCTCACAAGCAGCTCCGTGTTAGCTGTGATGACTACTCTTCCAAGTCCCAACGCTCACACTCGAACAAGACCAGCAGCAAGGTTGAAATTGTGTTCACAATGAGAGGCGTCAACGGTGCAAGATTGCATTGAACAATGAGAAGGCCATATAGTGTTCTTCCAGCCAAAGTGAGTGAGGAGATGCAATGCACGTGATATCCTCCAAGCCTAGTTCGGCTAGACCGAACACGTCCGAGGAAGTCGCGAAGCTCGTCCCAAAGGCATGCACTTGCGCTGAACTGCGCAGTTGCCCTTCACTCCAAGCCAAATCCTTAAATTGTTCTTTCCACAAGCTGCACTAGATACCGACTCGCGAAAGACCCAAGCCGTGTATTCACTCCATAATGGCGCGCGGTCGCCCATCTCGAGCTGCAGCTCGTCGCAGCACGCCCGCGCGTAGCGCAACACCGCAACAAGACAGCGACGTGGACATGGACGACGTCGTAGAGCCGCGTGTGGAGTCGCCCAAAGAAGAGGAAGAGGAAGAAGAGGAGGTAGCCTCAGTCGCGCAAGAGAACGAGGAGGAGGAAGCTGCCTCAGAGCGCTCGCCATCCCCAGCTATCGTACAACCGTTCCCGCGCAAGAAGCGCCTTGGGCGACCGCCGAAGAACAGGCCGCCAGACTGGAACCAAGATCCTGATAATGTCTCAGAAGGCGGCACACCCATCAAGCGCAAGCGAGGGCGGCCAGCTGGTGGAGGTCGAGGACGCCCGCCCAAGGGTGGACCGTCGCACACAACGCGTGTGCCGATTGACAAGGAGGGCAACATGATGGACGTCATTAACGACGAGGTTGATCTTCCCGAGGACGAGGAGGGCGAGAAGAAAGTCGACAAAATGGGCAACCTCCAGGGCGGTAGGGACTATCGCGTGCGCATATTCACAATCAAAGGCAGGGGAGAACGGCAATACATGCTGTCGACAGAGCCTGCGCGTTGCTGTGGCTTCAGAGACAGTTATCTGTTCTTCACTAAGCACATGCAACTATACAAGATCATCATCGACGATGCTGAGAAGCGCGATTTGATCGATCGCGAGATCATTCCTCACTCGTACAAAGGTCGCGCGATTGGTGTAGTCACTGCGCGCTCAGTCTTCCGAGAGTTTGGCGCTCGCATCATCATCGGCGGCAAGCGCATCATCGACGACTACTACGCGACTGCGGCGCGAGAACGGGGAGAAGTAGAGGGCGAACTCGCAGATCCAAACGACCGTCTTCCGGCGCCAGGCGAGCCATACAACAAGAACCAGTATGTCGCTTGGCACGGCGCGAGTAGTGTCTATCACACTGGTGTTCCCAGCGTTCCCACAGCCGCCGGCAAACCTTTGCCCGGAAAGAAGAAGGTCAATATCACGTCTGCCAACTGGCAGTTCGAGCACGGTCGAGCAGCAAGGTATGGCCCAATTCTTTCACCCTGTCAGTGCCTGTATACTAAGCGTCAACAGTCGATTCAACACCTCAATCTCCGCCATCCGCCGCGCCAACATGGCAAACGGCATCTACGACCCCCACACAAACCTAATGTGCTACCCCAAAACCACACAACCCACCCACGCTCGCTGGGAACGCGTGCCCGACTCCGAGACCGACGTGCCGCCCCTCGTCGCGAGCAAGTACCTCATCGTAGACAAGATCCTCCAGCAACCTCCCTTCGCCGGCCTCGGCCTCCCTGGGCCCGACGCAGACTACATCGACGTCGGACCCAACGGCTTGCCCAACCTCGCCGAAGAGGACATTGCAGAGATGAAACCCGAGGAGCGCGAGGTCTTCGAGAGCGTCAAGGCCGAGGAGAGCGAGTGGAGAAGCCAGTGGGGCAGCGAGACAACAGACGGCGCAAGGTGCAAGCCCAGGATCGGCTTTGTGGGTGTCCCGGTCTAGAAGTCTGGGACGGGCGAGCGGGCTAAAGACCCTGGGGCTTGTTAGGAGAAGGGGGTGGGTGATTATACCATAGGTCCGAGTGCGCTGGTGGTCCAGAGATAACGACTCTCTGTCCAGCGACAGCATGTAATGAACAGTATTCTCAAGGTGCACACTCCGCCACGTATGTTCTTGATGAAAACGCCTGCAGCGACGGATTCTGAAGGGGGGCGATGTGGTTATAGGCTGTCTAGAGGGGTGCTTGGGGCTCTAGCGAAAGTACCGTGTATGTGCGATGTGCGATGTGCGATGTGCGATGTGCGTTGTGCGATGGGCGCACGCTGGGTGCGCTTCCCTCAGTATGGCAGGGCGCTTGTCTTCGATGTGGACTGCGGTGATCTGGCAGCTGGACACTTCGTCAGGAGGGGCTTGAGAGAGCGGTGCAGAAGCGTTCCACATGTTAGCGTGGGAGACTCGACTCGAATAACGGCACTGCAGCCAGTCTGTGGTGCTACAGTTGTCTTTGAAACCACGTGGAAGCGACATGAACTTTTTCCCGATGTATTCGTAATCTACTTGGTATGCACTAACAGATCCCCGTCTTCTTCTCCGTCTTGACAGACAAGAACAGTCCCCAGCTCGTATCGAATCATCATGCCATTGCATTACCACGGGATGCACAGCCAAAGTCGCGACACCCGATCAAACGCCGCCCATGAAAACCTAAAGACGCATCGTCCACACGTCAGCCAGTGTCTAAGCCTGGATGGCGCGGCCCAAGGCGCCGCCCGTGAACTGCTGATTCCTGCCTCCTCGCGGGCCACCGCCGCCGCCACGGCCTCCGCGTCCGCCACGACCTCCGCCGCGACCGCCACGGCCGCCTTGTCGCTCGAAGGCATGAGCTGTGCCTTGTGTTCGCTGCTCGAGCGTCTTCTCGTTCGACTCAATGAGACCGGATGCCTTGTCTGAAAGGCTGAGGGCCAGTGTCTGCAGGCGAGACAGCTCGACACCCTTGCGGAAGATTACGGCGCTGTTGACCTGGTCCAGGGCAGCGGCGAGCTCTTCGTGTGAAATCATCTTGCTGACGATCGCGCTGATCTTGCGCTCGCTCAGCTCGAACATGTCGGCCAGGGTCGAGATCGCGAGTGTGTCATAGTAAGGAGCATATGTGAAGAGGTAAGTCCTCAGACCCTCCTCTTGAATCTGCGCGGACAGCATCTCCTTGATCTGCTCCTGGTTAGCCACGAGTTCCCAGATCTTGATGCTGTTGATGAAGTCGGCGGCCTTCTTCCACTCGCCGGCAGACAGCGCCTTGGAGGCCTGCATGACATGGTCGCGAGTGTTCTCCGGGGGCCCGGTGAAGATCTGGCGCTCATGGTACTCTAAGAGGCGGCGGTAGGTTTTGCTGATCACACGCTTCCTGAGGTCAGGCGACGAGCCGAGCTGTGCGAGGAGAGGGATCTCAAGCAACATAGAGCAGGTCAAGTAGACGCACTCGAGAAGTTCGAGGTTGATGTGGAGATGGAAGGGAAGCTGTCGCTGGCGCTCGAGACGTTCCTGCTCGGGCGAAATCTGAGAGTAGCGCTGCATCTGCAGACCTTGTGCGAGCAGCTCCTTCTGCCTGTTGCTGCCACAGATCTCCTGGAGCGAAGTCTGGGCTTCGTAGACAAGACCAGCGCGGAAGGCGCAGAGACCGACCTGTACGAGCGAGCGGTTGAACAGGATCTGGGTGTTGACATCAAAGTTGCTAATAGTCTCCTGCAAGTGAGACATGAGCATCATGTCGCGGGCCTTGTAGTACTGGTCGTGCAGAGCCAGGAAGTAGATCTGGCACAGCATTGCCCTCGCGCGGATGATGCCCTCGCTGTGCTTGAAGAGGTATGTGCAAAGAGTCTGGACAATAGAGGTGGTGTCATTGGCGAGGGAGCGGGGGGTGGTTGTGGAGTCGAGATGAGAGGGAATAGCCTCCCATGTCTTGTTCTCGAGGATCTGAACAACGGACGAGGGCTGCAGCTGTTAGCTACGTGTATACTGGAAGAAGTGCTGTTATGCTTACCTTGAAGTAGACGTGCTCCAACCGGCGCATAACAACGCGGTTGGTCGACTCTTGTGGAACATCGAGGCCCTCCCTCGTCTGCAGGCTCTCAACGTAGATCATCGAGCGCACAAGCTGAGCGTAAAGGGCGCTCTCATCGGAGAGGCGCTCGACGTATTCGGCTGTGTGGGGATCAATGTGCTGAAGCGAGCGGGTGAGCTCGTCGTCGAGCCTCTCGACAAAGGAGACAACGCTGCCGGGGATCTTGAAAAGCTGGCCCTCCTCAATGACGGGCGTCTTCTCATCGTCCTCCCACTCCTCAGCGTTCTCGATAACAACGATCTCCTTGCTGTCCTCAAGGATCTGGAGAAGCTTGCCGAATTCTTGGTCGGCCCTAACAATCGTCAGTAAGTGCGCCTTTCTGTGTACAGACTAATTCGACTTACAGCTTCCACTGCTCCTGGTGCATGTGGCTTGCGGTACCGGATGTCAGATCGAAGCGGGTGGAGATCAGAGTCAGGAGAACGCGGACTCTCTGGTAGTCGTTGACGGCAACGTCGAGCAGCTTCTCCATAGTGCGGATCTGCTCGAGCTTGTCTGTGTTCTTGCGTCCACGCTGCTCCACGATCGATCGCAGCTGCTTGAGGATGCCCTCTGCAGTGTACATAACAGCCTTGCCGCCGGCACCAACGGTGACGAAACCATCATCGCCAGCGTCAATAACTGTCTCGGTACCGAGCTGAGCAATCCTGGCCTTGTCCTTCTTCTTCTTCTCCTTGGGTGCCTGCTCGACGATCTCCTCCTCCTTCATGAACTCCTCCTTGTTCTCCCTGTACAGATCGATGTCGCGCTGGTAGTCGCGGTTGTGCTTCTTGACCTTCTGGCGGATGGCGTTGAAACCACGCTGGTTGGGGGCGGTCATCTTCTTGGGGGTGACCTTCTGCTTCTCGTGGGCCTCGAGCACGGCGGTCTCGAGGTCGGCGATGGCCTGAATGTACATCTTGGGAACCTTGCCATCGTTTTGCTTAATCAGAGTGGGCACCTGGCGGTTCAGCTTGTCAAACTCTGCATGATGGCGATGTTAGCATTATTCGTTGTTCCGCCAATACGTCCGGCCCCAGCGCGTTTGCCGCATCCTCTCTGCTATCTCGGGGTGCACGTACGGTCTGAGATGACGGCCCAGTCGTTGATCCTCTGCGCGTTCTCGATCTGCCTGACGACGGCCTCGAGCTCATCGAAGCGCTTGTCCTTGGCACTCTTGAGTACCTTATTCGCGTCCTCATCATCGCTCTCGCTGTCGCTGCTGACGTCCTTCAAGAAACGGGCGGCTCCGGTCTCGGATCCAGAGGAAGAGTCGGAGTCGTCAGAGTCGTCGTCAGAGTCGACTTCGGAGTCTTCCTTTTCGGACTCCTCATCGTTGGAGTAGAGCTCCTCCTCGCTGGACTCTTCCGAGGAGCTGTCGCTGGCGGCGAAAAAGCGCGACATAGCTGCTATACTCGAGAGTAGAGATTGCCCGAGGTTCGAAGGGTATAGGTGGCGGGCGCCGTAGGTGGTGTGTTGGTGCAGGTGCCGTGCTCGACTCACCAAATCGCTGGCGCCAAGACTACGGCCATCAAAATTGTGAGTGGGCGCGGGGCAAGCACGACCCACTCGTCACAGCTTCCCGCAAACGACGCCTAGTATTGTTTCATACAGCAGGCTGCAAACCAACATGACTGCTACGACACGACTCTTTCACTGTATACCGTTCGCTGAGACAGGGTATTTGTTGGGCAGAACGCCACGCTCCGCTCAACCAGACAGTTGCAAATTTATACGAATGCAGTAAAAGTACATTTAGCCCCAGCAGGCCGTCCTCCATTCCCCCCTGCTACGCGCAATGCTGAAAGACGATGCAGCACGTTTGAGATGCCCCGATAACATGCTGTCCGATTTCTAGGTCCCATACCACCAAAGATCATCCAACAACTTAGCTTATCATCCTCTGGTGAGGCCACCCTAGCCATTTTAGTCAATCTGGATCGCCCAGTCATATGTGCTACACGCCTCATAAGACTACCAATGAGAGCGAATTTGGTTGTGCGTAATCATACGGAAAGGTCTGTATACCGCCATGGAGTCATCTGAGGCGGAGCTGAGGCAATTTGTTGGTAGCGGTCATATGCAATGGTGCCTTCCAGCCGTAGACCCGACATCGTCCATGTATCGACAGCGCGCGATTTGTTCTGTTTGATCAATACTTGAAATGATGTCCTGTTGGAATCTGAAGCGCCATCAACGGCGTCGCTTGCTGGCCGCTGGTCTGATGCCAATCTGAAATTAAAAAGAAGTCTGCTCAGAGCTTTTCGCGTCATTGCCAGTGTGGCTGCTGCATGAAGCCCTCTTCCAGGGTGCGATCTTCAAGATTGCGGACAAAGTTGTGGTTCCGCTGTGAATTGCCTGTACGGGAACCTCTCCGCCGGGCGCTGCTTGCGCTTTCCGGGGCCCCCTCAGGTGGCGGTGGGTAATACGCAGGCGACGGCTGTAGCCTGACTGGCGCGTTTGGATCCAAGTGACTCATCACTCTTTGCAGAGCGGGAGGTATGCCGGATGGAGTAGCCTGCTGTTGGTCCAAAGTTGATGCCCTTTGTCGCCCAGCGCGCGTTGTCGCTTGGGCATAGAGATTCTGCGGCTGGGCGTACTGTCGAGGCTGCTGGGGCTGCATCGCAGGCATCTGCTGTGGGTACGGCGCAGCCTGTGCAGGATAAGGTGGAGGTGCGCCTTGGTGGTTCGGCGTGTACATGTTGTTGTACGGGTTTGGCTGCGGGTGCGGATTTTGCGCAGCATACTGGTTCATTTGCATGTTGGCGTATGCCGCATTTTGCGCGGCTTGAGCTTGTTGTGCGGCAAGAGCCTGCTGTTGCTGTTGGGCCCGCTGCTTCGCCATACCTTCGAAGCGTTGCTGCTCCTGGACACCAGGGGCGGGGGAGCGGCTCGAGCTCGATTTCAAAGTCATCGGTGGTACGAATGGACCCGTGAACTTTGCCTGCGTGATGAATGGATGCAGTTTCGCTTGAGCTGGCGTCCATCGTTCCAGTGGATTGAGATTGAGGAGTCCTTGCGCGAAATCGATGAAAGCGGCCCGGTTGGCCATTTCTACGAATGATTAGCATACATGAAGATATACTTGCTATCGTCACATACCTCGCTCGATTTCATTCGGCTTCATGTTCTTCCTCGGCATGGGATAGTTCCTAACAATGTCTGGCAGTGTCGTGGCCGAGAAATACTTCTTACTCGGCTGCTCTTTCGTGCCGTGTTCCCTTGAGTATTGCTCCATGGACTTGAGCCGGTAGTTCTTACGTCCATACTCATCTTGACTCTTTTCGAAGAATTCGCCGGACTGCTTGCCCATTTCAAGCATCCACTGTGGTGCGAGGCCAAGCATCTCCGTGATTCTGGAGACCTGATTGTATTCAGAGGATCCAGGGAACAGCGGCAGACCAAGGAATAACTCCACCACAATACAGCCCAGAGACCACATGTCAATCGCTGCCGAGTATGGTAGACCTAGCAGCACCTCGGGCGATCGGTAAAATCGAGACTGGATGTATGTGTATACTGTCTGTCGTTCGTCGCATGCGGAACCGAAGTCGATGATCTTGATGATAGGGCTTTCCAGACTACAGCCGATCAGCTCTGCATCTCAAGGTATCAATTTTAAAACTTACTTCTTGAGCAGAATGTTCTCCGGCTTCAGATCACAGTGTATCAACTTCGCCTTACCCAGCAAGGCGAGACCATTGATCAGCTGCTGGGCGAAGACACGCACCAACGTTGTTGACAGACCACGGAACTGGTTCTGCTTAATCAGTTCGTACAGGTTGACACTTAGCAGTTCGAACACGAGACATAAGTGTTGTCGGTGGATGAAAGTATCTTTCAGTCTCAGGAGGTGGTGGTCGTCGTTCTTGTCCATCTGCTTATTCAGCTAGAGCATTGTTAGTATGATTCGTGATGCAGTGTGCGCCGCCTGAACGTACCAAGTCAAGCACCGAGACTTCCATCATACTCTGGTTGAAGTACGCCGTTCTGTTCTTGATAACCTTCACAGCGACAACCTCTTGGGTCTTCAAATTCTGGCATTTGACGACCTGCCCGAAAGTTCCCTGGCCCAGCACGTCAAGAATGAGGTAACGGTTCTTATGCCCGGACTCTTCCGACCCCAGAATGTCGTTGACGTAGAGGATATAGTCGCTGTCCTCATTGTCGTACCCGTCGTTCTTGACTCCCTTGCTAGGCTTCGTGAGGACTCGACGTGGGTTGCGGGTAGCTTGGTAGTTGAAGCCACCATTGCACAGCTTGTAGGTCGTAGGCAAGTGGCATGTGAGCGCTTGGAGGGGCTAGATAGGCACATGGTCAATGTCGCGCCGTCAGTGATGAAGAGTTGACTCACGCTGATGAATCCGCCTTCTGGATTTGCACGGCGAAACGGAGGCTGCGCGTTGATTTTAGGCTGCAAGTCGGCAGTGTTGACGCACTTCTCAAATTGCGGCACGGGCCCGCGTCCTGTTAGGGGCAATTGCGGGGGATTGGGGTTGGTAGAGGCCCTCGGCGAGCGTTGTTCTCTGTTGTAGACAGCGTTCAGTTGCGCGGTCGCAGACTGCGGGTAGAAACTCTCCGGACTCATGTTGGACTGGATGGGCGGCAGCTGGGGTGCGTTTGGGCGCGATGCTACACAAGTGCTCATTAGCGTCCGGCGCTTACGACCGGAGTCGAGGGATGAGGTGCGACGTACATGGGGGGGAGTAGTAGCTGTTGGGCGGCGACATGTACGGGTTGTTGCGCGTGGGGCTGGCGCGGTTGCTGTTGCTCTGGACCTGCGGGGTGAAGCTCGTATAGTTCTGGCCGCCGTGCTGGGCGCCGCCCGAATAGGGCGAGGTAGGCGACATGTTCATGGGCGAGTATCTGCGGGCGGCGGCGCTCTCCTCCTGCTGCAGGAACTGCTGCGACTGGCGCTGCTGCTGGGTGGGCCGTTGTGTGTTGTACTTGGGCTTGTAGGGGTCGGCGTCCTCCATCTTCACGTCACCGTCGTTGTCGTTGAAGTCCGGGCCGCGGCTGGAGGGCTGGCTGGGCGACTGCAGCGCGATGGTGCTGGAGCGCGAGGGCGCCGAGGGCGAAGTGTACGGGTTCTGCTTAAGTTGCGCGGACGCGCTGGCGTCCCGTTGCGTGTGGTGCGAGGGGGTCGTCCCATGTGGAGCATACCGCGCCTGGCGGCTGGCATCCGGCGCTTCGGAGTAGGCAGTCCACTGCTGATCCATGTCGCAGGGCGGGTGCGTGTCGAGAGGGTATAGGTGGTGCGAGCAGGGTCGCAGGAGGCAGCCGCTTCAGCTGTGACACAGTCAATTCGCCCGTTGCATGCCGAATTGCAGTGCTGTATCGCAGTACCGAGCAGCTCTTGGACGTGGAGGGGCACTGCGCTGCAGCGCGGGCCGCAGATGATGACAGCGCCGGCAGGCGAGCACGAATGCGCGCAGGCGTGCTGCGTGGGATTCGACACGGGCCTGGCTTTGTGACGATGCGTGCACGTACGGCGCTCGCAGCGGGGGCTTGGACGTGCGAGCCACGAGGGACGCTGGGCGCGGATGCGGACGCAGCTTCACGCGATAGCAGCAGCAAGGGGAGGGCAAGACAGGGGCTGCAGCAGACGGCGAGCGGAGCGTGCAGGAGGACAGGAAAACGGTGCCAAAGGAGAGCCTTTGGGTCAGCGCGGAGGTTGGGTTCGTGAACACTGGGCTGCGCTTCCATGCGATTGGGCCTAGTCAGATTGACGCAGCTCTCTCCACGACAGACGCAACCTTGCACCGGTTTCATGCTCACGGCGCTGGAATCATGCTGCGCACCGCAATGCTACATAAGACCCGGCGTTTGGCTTTGGGCAGCATGCAGTTGGCAACGGTGGCTCTATCCGGTTGCTCTTGCCGTGCGCTGCAGGCCTGTCCTGCCGTTCCTTCCAGTTGGGTCGTTGTCTAGGCGCAGACGGGGAAAGAGCGACGCAATCGCGAAATGAGGGTCCCATCTTGACGTGTGGCAGCACCCTAAATTTCGCAAAACAATTCCACGGTGCTGCTGCGCTCGCTGCAGGCAGTTCATTGGCGAAGCTGTGAGCAACACGATAAAGATGACGTGGGAGTGCATGGCAGATCCTGCTATCGGCTCACAGGACGCGGGCAGCTCATGCATAGAAGTGTGAAGAATGTCCATTCCAGATAACGCAATCGCTACAAAAATGCTGCCAAATGCTGCAGCAGACAAACTCTATTTAAAACGACAGCGCGCTGGCCCGAACACCGTGACTCCAATTATTGCACATACGAGTGGCTCAGAGCTTGGGAGCCTGGAATCCACCGAGGACATCAGTGTTGTCCCACTTGGGCGCCTTCTCGAAGATGGCCCTGGCCATCTCCCCACCACGGCAGGCAAGCACAGAAAGAAGCGTGTCGCTCAACTGCACGGTGTTAACTACTAAACACACATTGATCTGGGTATGGGGTTAAAACTTACGCCGTGTGTCGTTTCGCAGCAGCCTTGCAGCCAGACGCCAGCATCGTCGCTAACTGCTTTATCGACAAAGTTGATCCTGTAATCTCTTTGTACCGTCCACTTTGCGTCCTTCAGATCGCCACCGGGCATGAGGTGTCTGGCATCCTTGAGCAGCGTCTCGTGCAAGTTCCTGAGATACCCAGTGGCGACAAAGACAGCATCGACATCGAGGACCTGCTTCTCCTCAGCTGCACCTGGTACTTCACTGAAGTACAGCGGGCTCTGGTCACGGACGTGCAGGCGGATCCCGTCCTTGACCACGGGGCTGTCCTCAACCGCTGTAACTCTGCGGTAGGGCAAGATGTTGTGTGGCCACTGTTCCTCGGCCTCGCGCGAGTTACCATACTTGATGCGTTGCAAGTAGAGAGTCTCGTAAATGTGCTCCAGCAGATTAATGCGCACAACTCCGTAGTTGGTTCCTTTGTCCTCAGTGAGGGTTTGTGCTCGAAGGACTGGGTCGCGGTGGTAAGTCACTTCGGTGCGCGAGGGGTTGAAGATCTCATTCACACTGGAAGACGTTAGTTTTGAATACAACAGTAATAGCGGCAACACATACAACGGAGAGTCATCGCTAGGTCGCAGGGCTCCACCCTTGATCAGAAGTCGAGTCTCAGAGTTAGGATAATTTGCATGTAGGAAATCGAAGATTTCAGCTGCGCTCTGGCCGTTGCCAACAACCGCGACTTTGTAGGGTGCTTGGTGATCCTTCAGGATTTGCTTCGAGATGTATGAGAACTTCGAAGAATGAACAACCTTGGGGTGGTTCTGAGGGAAAGGTGCGGTAATGTTTGGCCTTCCACCTGCAGCAATAACGACGTGTCTTGTCCTCCGTGTCTCTACCTGACCTGTCAAATGGTTCTTAGAAACAACCTCGAAGATGGAGATCTCGCCGTTGCTCGACTTCTGAGGATTGACTGCGATGACTTCCTGAGAGTACGAAACGACTTCATCGAACCAGCTTGCGCACCACTTCATGTAGTCTTCATATTCAACGCGCGCAGGAAGAAATGTGTTCAAGTTCGCAAACTCGACCAAGCGGTTCTTCTGGTGCAGATAGTTGATGAATGTGAACTCGCTGCGCGGATTCCTCATGGTAGCCATGTCCTTCATGAACGTGATCTGCATCTTTGCGCCAGGCAGAAGCATGCCTGCGTGCCATGCGAACTGTGACTGCTTTTCCAAGAAAGCGACCTTTGGTGCTCTGCCGTCCAGCCCCGGAATGTCTGCAAGCGATGGGTCTGTACCCTCGAGCGCATCGTGGATTGCGACACCGATGGCTAGCGATGCAGGTCCAAATCCTACGCAGATCAAGTCGTGGAGCTCATCTTCGGGAGTATACCGCAGATTTGATCGGTTCTCGAAGGCAGGGAAATCGCTCTCATCCAGAGCATTTGTGAAGCCTCCAAATGAGCCCGCAACATTTGCTGCTTGGCCGCTAGGCGACCTGGCCATGAGGTCGGAGTGAGAGCTCATTGTGTTTGTTGAGGTGATGCAGGTCGCTCAGTATTAGGTGCTCTGATTTAAGTGTCAGTGTGATTATTCCAACACCGCAGAATTTCTAAAATTTGATAAAAGAATAGAGAACTGCTCCGCAACGTCCTTCCCGTCCATGCGGATGATATACACCTTCACCAACAGGCGCTGGCGTAGTAATACGTCGACGGGAACTGGCTGGTCGCATGCAGAGTGACCGGCGTGCTCCAATGGCGCATGACGTATTACACTACCTTTGAGGAAGGCGCAACGAAGAGACACAGGAACATGTCAAATACTCACCCACAAGAAGATTACTGAGGTAAGCCAGGAGCAGCGACCTTGGGTGAAATTGACTGATTGACAGCTCGCGGAACGTACCATCAGTAGATTATTAGGAAAGTTGACGGTATCCACTATATCTGTACCTGCACCAAGAAGACACCAAGCTCCGCTCCTGCATCTGATGCATCCATGTCAAGGGAGACGCCTGCAAGGCTCATGAGAGGATCATTCGATGTCCGCTCGTAACTAGACCCTGACGGCCCGTCCAAGATGGCGTATGCATCCACGTTTGCGAATCGAAGACAGGCATCGAGGCTCCAAGTGTGTGATCGTCCATCTAATCAGATGCTTCGAGCCAGATCAGATAACATCGCCGGAGTGTCCACCGCCAGAAAGCGGCTTGAGACTGGCGAAGTCGGTCATAGTGCAGGCAAAATTTTCCAAGGGTCCCCGCAACGCTTGCCCTGAACTGCTTGGACTGGAGCGTTGGTCGCTGCGTCACCCGTGGGATGACGGACGAAGGTAGCTTGGCGGGGAAGTTATCTTGCCCTTCATCTAATCTGATGAAAAGTCTGCGCAGGGCCAGCCGTGAACCGGAGTGGACTCGGGCTTTCTGCACGCCTCAACACCAGACCACATGTACGCATGCAGGGTTCTGCTGGGCGTCACTACGAGTCCGGTCATTGCGCCGCAGCCGCAGATCCCTTACAGATACATCATCCTGGCTGGTGATGATACGAGCTATGACGAGAGAGGCTTTAGTGCATGTCACTTGCCGTCGCTTCTATGCAACGCTTCAAAGTTTGACTTCACGATTTGACATCGCGGTCGGGTCGATGCGGGTTGATGCACGTACACCAAGATGAATTGTGCACGGCCATGTTGTTGATTTGCTGTATTTGCTTAGAAGATAATTTTTTTGTACAGAATTATGTAACACAAGTGCGCACACGATGCCCGATTTGCTGGAAATGGACTCAATGTAAAAAGAGGAAAAAGGATGTGGAGGTGTACAAGGGTTCTGCCGAAAGAGTCTGTGGTGGGATCCGCTATTACTACTGTACAACAATGCTGGAAACTATAAGAAAATAAGAATGCAAAACGCCTCTCAATCCAACTCTTGCGCTGCGACCATACCAGCGTAGATGCCACCCTCTGAAACAAGCTCATCGTGTCGGCCTTGCTCCACGATCCTCCCCGCGTCGAAGACAAAAATCTTGTCTGCATGTTGGACACTTGCAAGCCTGTGAGCTATCATGATGGTTGTGCGGCCTTTGGATGCGGCTGCGATCGTTCTGCGAATCTCTCTCTCGGTATTTGCATCAAGCTGAGAAGTTGCTTCGTCAAGCAACAGTATCTCGGGATCTCTCAGTAGAGCTCGTGCAATGGCTAGCCTCTGTCGCTGCCCACCCGAAAACTTCGAGCCGTGAGCCCCAACTTCAGTATTGTAGCCTTCTGGCAGACTCATGATGAATTCATGAAGTTCACACTTCTTTGCAACAGCAATGATGTCATCATCGCTGATCTCTGCGCCAGGTCTCCTACCAAGTCCAATGTTGAATTTAACGCTGCCCGGGAACAGATCTGGCTCTTGCTCTACTAGGGCGAGGCGAGCTCGATGGACTTGTACAGGCTCGTTGCGTATATCGCGACCATCCAAGTAGACTTGACCGGCTGTGGGATCAAAGAATCTCTCGATGAGATGAACAGTGCTTGACTTTCCAGCTCCAGATCGTCCAACGAACGCTGCATATTCGCCTTGTCTGATCTGGAAAGAGACATTGTTCAGCGCAGGAACACCTGGGCGAGTCTCGTAATGCAGACTGACGCCACGGAATTCAAGCTCTCCTCGCAGACCGAATGTTCCATAGCTGGCTGAGGGTCCGGATAGCAGAGCGCTCGTGTCTACACCCGCACCGTTTGGCGATGGATGTGAAGGCTTGTCGTCTGTAAGAATGGTGGGTCGTTCGTCATGCAGCGCAAAGACGCTTTGAGCAGCGGTCTTGGCTCGAGTGATCTCGGGCGCCAGGCTGAAGAGCTGGCCAGCCGCCTGGGCGGAGAAGAGCAGAGCAGGCAGGACTATGAAGAAGTCTTTCTGAGTATAATTACCATTGCGCACCTGCTTTGCGCCCCAATAATACGCCAGGGAGTATACGTAGTATGTCACCGACAGTGAAAAGGCAAGTAAGACATTGCCAAACAGGGCAAATCTTAAATGCTCCTCATACGGCCCACTAATAGCTTTTCGGTACGCGTCGAGAAAGTGACCCTCAAGACCAAAAGCCGCAACAATTTGCATAGACGCAGTTGCTTCAGAAGCCAGCGTCGCCGCATCGTTGTAGGCATTTTGATGCTTCTCCTCTGCCAGAGCCAAGATGCGAAGGCGAACAAATCCCGCAAGGACCATGATCGGAACAGCGGCAAGGAGGACAGTGGCGATCTTCCAAGCTATAATATGAGCCAGGATTGTTCCTCCGACCACTGATGTTGTGATTGAGAAAATTGTTCCTAAAATGACCCCGGAAAGCCCACTGATAGAGCCGCTGTCCATATTGAGTTTGGACATCAGCGCATGGTGTGAATGCCCAGGCTTTGAAAACCAGGAGATGTCCTGCTTTAGTATCGTGCGAAAGGACATATCTCGTACCCGGAGAACTAGGTTCTCTGACACAAGGCCAAAAGCCGCACCACCAGTCCCGTGAGAGACCAACGCTACGATCGACAGAAGGAAGAACAATAGACAGAAGAAGGAAATTCTGGAGGAGAGATCGCCCGTATCTGACGTGGTGTTGAGCAGCTCCACCAAGTTACCGAAAATAAATGCTTCCACAATGGTGACGTCTCCGCTCATGATCGATGCCGCCAGGCCAATGATAATTGCGGGTATTTCATGACGACTCAAGGCTAGACATCTACCGATGAGCTCGAAGAGACTCTTTCTAGTCTTCTCTCCTGGCAATACGGTCGATTCAGATGATGTATCATTTGTAGATGTGCCAGCTTGGCTGTGCTCCTTTTGTGGAAGTCGTGGGCTTGAGTAGACAGAAGAAGCAACGGAAGATTGCCCTTTCTTCTCGAACTGCTGAGCTTGAATAAGCTCAGCATAGATGCCGTTCTCTTTGATGAGATCTTCGTGTCTGCCATCTTCGGCTACGGCGCCGTCCTTGAGCACTACGATGCGATCTGCATCTCGAACTGTAGCGAGTCTGTGCGCAATGATGACTGTCGTCCGTCCGGCTTTCGCTGACGAACGTCTCAAGTTCTCTAATACAATCGCTTCGCTTGTCGCATCCATGGCACTCGTAAACTCATCCAGGAGCAACAGCGAAGGCTGGCCAACAAGCGCTCTGGCTAGTGTGAGGCGCTGTTTCTGCCCTCCAGAAAGTTGTGATTGAGGCGCTGAACCAATTTTTGTGTGCATGCCGTCGGGCATACGGTCGAGGAACTCGCAGTGGGCCTCCACTGCTGCAGCTGCGCATCTTGCGAACGCCTCATCTTCCGAAATGTCCTCGCCCTGTGGCAGCCCACACCTGATGTTCTCAAAAATGGTACCGCTAAAGAGGATCGGGTTTTGTGTGACAAGGGCTATGCGTGAACGCAGACTACGTAGATTGAACGAATTGATGTCGTTGTCGCCAATGAAAACTTTGCCGAATGTAGGGTCGTAAAGTCGAAGCAATAATGAAGCAATGGTCGACTTTCCAGAACCGGAAGGGCCTACGAGTCCTGTGACCTTCCCTGGTGCGATGGCCAGATCAACTGCGTCTAGGATCTTGACTGTTGGTCTAGCTGGGTAGACAAACGAAACTGCAGAGAATCGGATGTCGCTCGCGAAATGAGTCGAAGTCGCATCTTGTCCTTCTGTGCTATAGACATCAATGTCTGATAAGGGATGATCGAGGACCTCGTGTACAGCTTGTCCTGCTGCTGCTGCCATTGCGAAAGTCTGGATGAAAGGACCAAATCTTCCAACGACGAAAGATGCATCCAAGATGAGAAACACGACCGCATAGATAGTTCCAGCCTCCGCACTTCCGGCACGAAGACGGTCACCGTACCAGAAGGCTAACGCGTTCGCTGCGTACGCGACAAAGTAGACGGATCCAAGCATAATAGCGCCGGCTATGCTTTTCTTGATGCCAGCTCGTAAAGCAGAACGGAGATGATGAACATGTTCATCGCTCAATTTCTCTTGCAGTCCAAAAGCCTGCACGATTTGCACTGCCCGAATGGAGCTCTCGGCCAGAGACGCAGCCTTGTCCGTACATGCAGAGGCTTGCTTGGTAAACTTAGCAACATATTTAGTGCCGAAGATGACTACGCAAGCCATGGATGGGATGACAGTTACGAACCTGCCGACAGTATCAGCGGATTGACAGCACCTATTTTGTGCAGATGAGGTTTACTTACATGACACCCGTTAGCCTCGCATTGAGCTTGAATCCCACAAAAAAAGCTGCAAGAAAATAGCTGACAGATGTGATAAAGAGACCGACCTTCTCAGAGGTTCCCAACTGAATCGTTTGGGTTTTCTCTGTAAGGATGCCCGTCATGTCGGGTGAAGCTGTGTCAAAGTAGGACATGTCCATACCAAGCGCGCGGTGTAAGAGCTGCTCTCGGGTTTTTCGAGACACACGTTCGCCAATCACAGCCCATGCAACCGCCCAGCCCCATGTGACGACAAAGTAACATGCTGCGACTATCATGAGATAACCCAGCAGTGTTCGAAGCTCATCTTCAGGCGGAGGGAAGTTGTTGATAATCTTGCCAAGGATAACCCCTATGAAAGGAATTGGCAGACCAGCAAGGATTGCCAAAAGAACTCCCAGAACCAGTATTACTCTCGAACCGAAGTCATCTAGTGGTCTATACAGTGCAAAGTAAGATGTTTTGAAGGGGTTGAGACCCAATATCTGACGGATGAACTTATGACGTATGGCGGTGATGTCTACCCACGCCTCCGGTTGCACCGCTCCGAGCGACGGCTCCGCGTGTCTGTCCCATTGCACACTGCGACGTACGGAAGCGCGGCCATCGATGTTGAATTCATCAGAGTCAGATTCGCTCAGAAGAGGAGTTCCAGCTCCCCCTTCGTCTCCAGAGACCGGAACGTGAAAAGCATCGGAGCTCTCTCGGGACGGAGTCATGTTTGTTAGATATTGAACGATGCGCAAGATAAAGACAGGAAGGCATTAAGATGCCGTGTATTACGAGAAGGGCACCATGGAGATGATCGAGTCGTGTGTGGATGCTAACACTGGGAAGGATCTCAAGACCTTGATCGGAAGAGCTCACGACTTCGTCCGTGCACATGACTAATTCCCCCAAGCGTTCGCAATGAGCTGCGGAAAGAACACCATCGAAGCAGGCCAGGTTCGCAAAGCACCCCTCTGTTCGAACACAGAGACAATCTTTTGTAAAGTCAATTATCGATGCCTACAAGTGTGTAGAAAACGCTGCTTACAGCAGCGCTCTAATCATGCGAGTCAGGCCAATGACAGAACCCACTCGCAACATTAAGGTTATCAGATTCTGCAACAACGGGCCGACTGCATTATCAGATGCAAAGACTGATGGCTGAACGGCGGCTGACCCGGCACATCTTCTCGATTCGTTTCTCATCCATCAGGCGTCAGCTTCATCTTTTCTACCTAAAACAGGCTTGCTCCGAGACCGGCTCAGAGCCCGATTTTCGAACAAACGCCCACGACGCGTCCGCAGCGTGACAAACAGATTCTGTGGCGTGGGGCGAACGATGATGCATTGGACGAGATGTAGGCACGTCATTGGAGGCTTGCCCATCCACCTGCCCTTTCGCCCACCACCTTGAGCACGAACTAACGGGAACACTGTGGAGCTGTCGCATCCTCGCGTCCCGTCGCGCTGTCCCCGAATTTCGTGGCTTGAATGCTTCCTTCGCCTCAGAACGCTGCCTGTTGGTTCCTGTTGATCGTAAACCCAACACAAGATGTATGACGCCGTTACGCACACCACGACCAGTCCCAGATAATCACAGGGCAAATATGGCGTTGTAGCTCTGAAAAAGTCTCCCGATAACATACAAACTGCGCAACTGAAGTTTGTACACTGACCACCCCACTTACTTGACGCTGCCCGATAGCCCGATGCTACTGACACCGGCCTTTGCTGGTCTCTCACTTTGGGCACATTGGCTGTGCTTGCATATCCAGCGAATCCCACGGCCCGTAGACAAGCTTTCGTCGCGCTACTACAAGGTGACACCCACAACTTCACGTGCGCCATAATCTCCTACATATTCGACAGAACCACTGCAACGTCTTCAGCCAATCACTGGCATGCAGTTTCTCATCACGGTTTCGTACCCACTGAGGCCATTATTTACAAGTCAACGGTGACAGACCTCAGGAAACATCAATCTACTCTTTCTCGCATTGGGTTTTGCTGTTCAGCTGGTTGCTGAGTGGAAATTGTACTTTCGAAGTTTGAGCACATTAACAGCTGGTATCATTCCAAGCTTACCTAATACGCATCAGCAACATGGTGCAACTCTACAAACAAAAGCTGTCCATCTTGAATGCGACTCCGAAACTGCTCGGCGGCCCACATTTGCTACACGAACTGGTGCGCCAAACTTCGAAGGCATCCGCAATCGATTTCCTGGAACATGGAATCAAGAGACGGAAGTTTTCCTATCAACAACTGCATACACTGAGCGACATCTTAGCACACAGGATCACTGAACTGACGGCGCGGCTGGAAAATGCCTCTTCAATCATCCCGGTCCTATTGCCACAATGCCCAGAGTTGTACATTGTCTTACTTGCGATTTTGAAGGCAGGAAAGGCCTTCTGTCCCTTGAATCTTGATACTCCGGACGAGAGGCTTAAGTTCATACTCTCGGATATCTCTGCGGACCTCATCGTAACGAACACCGCACACCTGGACCGGCTATATACCGTACAAAAGATCCAAACAATATGCGCAGACTGTGAGCTGCTGAGAGGCAATGGCACGAGCACCGCGGCTTTACCGCACGTCGACACCGCAGACCTAGCTTACGTTTTGTACACAAGTGGATCTACTGGGTTGCCCAAGGCTGTGAGCGTTTCTCATCGAGCTGTGACACAAAGTTTGCTGGCCCACGATAGCCACATCCCGGAATTTACGCGGTTCCTTCAATTTGCTGCTCCTACATTTGACGTTTCGATATTTGAGATCTTCTTCCCTTGGTTCAGAGGACGAACGTTGGCAGGTTGTCTACGCGAGCGGATGTTGGATGATCTTCCTGGCACAATTGAAACGCTGGCAGTGGATGCCGCTGAACTCACGCCCACGGTCATCGGAAATCTCCTACGAGGTCGAGCAAGTGTACCTGGACTTAAGCTGCTTCTCACTATCGGCGAAATGCTTACCCAGCATGTTGTAAGAGAGTATGGCAGCAGTCCTGCTCGACAAGGGATTTTGTGGGCCATGTACGGCCCCACCGAAGCTGCAATACACTGCACTTTACAAGCTCAATTCAGTGCTTCCTCATCAACAGGAAATATTGGATATCCACTGGACACAGTTTCGACTTTCGTACTTGCATCGACAGAAAATGTAGCAGGTCAGTCAGATGTCACGATTGTGCCATGGGGAGATGAGGGCGAGCTCGCGCTTGGAGGACATCAGCTTGCCGAGGAGTATCTCAATAGGCCCGAACTCACAGCCACAACCTTTGTCGATCATCCCAAATATGGTCGGTTGTATCGCACTGGCGACCGTGCTAAGTTTCGTAACGACGGTACGATTGAATGCCTTGGTCGCGTTGTCACTGGTCAAGTGAAACTAAGAGGTCAGCGAGTGGAGCTTGGTGAAATTGAGCAAGTCATCATGAAGGTTGACGGTTGCCGTGTTGCAGTTGCAATGATCGTGGGTGATAGTCTTGTGGCCTTTTGCGCGACTGGATCTCAAGAAGTGTTGTGTACCGAAGTGCTTCAGATTTGCAAGCAATGGTTACCACCCTTCATGATTCCCTCGGATGTCCTCGTGGTACCGAACATGCCTCAGCTCCCATCTGGCAAGATTGACAAGCGTTCTCTGGAAACAGTGTATTTGGAGCTCCTTCAGCGTTGCGGCAATAACGGCAGCCTCGACTTACAACCAGACGACCATACTGCGCTTGCAGTCTTGCGCATATGTCAGGCTTGTTTGGGCCGAGGACTTTCCGTGAATTCAAATCTTGCCGCGGCCGGATTGGACTCACTGCGGGCCATTCGCATTGCTTCGAGGCTCCGGGAAAAAGGCTGTGATGTTAGCGCAGTAGACATCCTGGCTTCTCAGACCTTGTACGACCTTATCAGGTCTTGTAAAAAGACATCAACACCTGCATCTCACGAACATCCGAACGGAGCAAACCGGCTTTCAATCGAAGAAATCGAGTCCGCGAACCCGCATTTGAAGCCCGAAAGTTCGAGCATTGCATTTGTAACTTCCTGCACACCGCTACAAGAAGCAATGCTGGTTGAGACTATGTCCAGACCAAGCGCTTACTGTAACTGGATTGAGCTAGAGCTGACTGTTACTCGCACCTACGAAGAGATACACTTCGCAGTGTTGCAACTTGCTCAGCAGAATAGCATTCTCCGTTCGGGGTTCTGCCTCTCTAGCAACGATACCGAGAACTTTGCACAAATCACATGGAGAGAACTGAAGCACACACAGATCAGGAAAGTGTCTAGCTTTGATCAGAGAAGCTACACCTTAGACGACGCACAGGCCTTGCTACGGCCGTTCGTGGTCAGTGTACAGGACGAACCAGATCGACAACGTTTACTATTCCAAATTCATCACGCACTGTATGATGGCTGGTCATTCGACCTCTTGTTGGTGGATCTTGATAAGTTACTGCGTGGACAGATGCTGGCGAAACGACCACAATTTCACGATATCAGTCGCTATTATGTTCAGCGACAAGGTACATCAGCGGCAGATGATGATAAGACATATTGGGCACGCGTACTCTATGACTATGTCCCCACAACTCTGACCAACTACAACGGTGAGATGAGAACCGGCACAGGCCTGCAATCGTACCGCACACGCTCTTCGATCGATCCTCGGTGCTTGTCTAAGCGAGCTCGGGATTTGGCTGTCAACCCTCAGGTTTTCTTCCAGACAGCTGTCGGATACATTCTGGGTCTTTACACCGGATCCTCCGACGTCATATTCGGCAACGTTACATCCGGACGAACGCTACCTGTCAATGGCCTAGAAAATGTCATTGGTCCATGCATAGCATCGTTACCATGTCGTCTGGATTATGGCACGTTTTCCGGAGCACACGAGACCCTTCAAGAGGTTCAACGTCTGAATCGTGAAGGCTTATTCCACTGCGCCTTACCATTACGGGAGATAGCGAGAGCAGCTAAAGTTCAACCTGGTACACGGTTGTTCGATATACTCTTCGTTTGGCAACAGTCCTTGAGTTCCGGCAACGTCTCCTCACTGGCTGCAAAGGTCGTCGACAGCGCCGACGAGCTTGAGTTCAAGCTGATACTGGAGTTTGAACCCAGCGACGGCTTCATTGCCTTCCGCGCAACTTTCGATGCATCGACTATTCCAGAGAAGCAGGTCGTATACCTCTCCCAACAGATCGATCAAGTCGTCGCAAAGCTTTTGGGCAACGCCGATTGTACCGTAGCCGATCTCGGCCGCACCTTCACCGCTTCATGCCTTTCAATCGCAAACCCAGACTACCGCCGCGACTGCGGACATATTGGCCTTTCGAATGCAGTAGAGACATGGGCTAGAACCACTCCTGAAAAGACAGCCATCATATTCGGACATGTGTTTGATGGCACATTGAGAGTTAAGAACTCAATCACATATTCGAGTTTGAATTCTCGAGCCAACCAGCTCGCCCGCTTGCTCTCGAAGCAAGGCGTTGGCCAGAATCATCTTGTTTGCATTATGATGGAAAAGTCTCTGAATCTTTACGTCGCCATACTTGCCGTGCTGAAGCTCGGGTCTGGATACTTGCCACTTGTCCCAGAGACACCTGCTGACAGGGTCAGCACTATAGTCACAGATGCCAAGGTCACAGTTTCTATCAGCGATTCTTCATGCGTACGAAGGCTCCGCGCCAGCTTCTCCGGCACCGTCATCGATCTCGACTCGACAAATCTACTGCAGTATTCCGAACTCAACTTAGACACTCCTTACGACGGTTCGCATGTAGCCTACGCCGTGTTCACAAGCGGAAGTACTGGCACACCAAAAGGCGTACTTGTCACGCAGCAGAACCTAATGAGCAATATCAAGTTCTTGTCTAGCGTATACCCTGCATCTTCCAGATCCAGGATGCTACAGTCATGCTCTCAAGCTTTTGATGTGTCTGTCTTCGAAATCTTCTACGCATGGCATATGGGTATGTCGCTCTGTACAGCGACGAAGGAAGATTTGTTCCGCGACCTCGAAGCTTCGATCAACAACCTAGGGGTTACTCATCTCAGTCTCACGCCTACTGTGGCAGCTCTTGTCGACCCTGTCAATGTACCTAAGGTCGAGTTCTTAGTAACAGCAGGAGAGGCATTAACAGAGCATGTCCGACGACAATGGGCAGGTCGCGGCTTGTACCAAGGTAAGCGATGCGAGCCTTCAAAGTAGTAGGCTAATTCAGTTTAGGGTATGGTCCGTCTGAAACTACCAATATCTGTACGGTACGACCTTCGGTGACGTCCAAAGACATGATCAATAACATTGGTCCGCCCTTCGATAATACGTCTGCATTCGTTTTGGACCCGACGAGCGACACCATCCTTCCTCGTGGAGCTGTGGGAGAACTTTGCTTTGGTGGAGAGCAAGTATTCCGCGGCTATCTCAATCGGCCAGAACTCAACGCCGCAAAACTCATTGACGTCGCGCCCTATGGCAGGATCTATCGATCTGGAGATATGGGACGACTTCTTCCAGACAATTGTATCCTATCTGCCGGACGGTCAGATGACCAAGTAAAGATACGTGGCCAGCGAGTCGAGCTTGGAGAGATCACGTCCGTTGTTCTGGACAATGACGATGTTGTCGACTGTGCAACTCTCCTTCTCTTAACCAAAAGTGGCGTGAAGTGCCTGATCACATTCTGGGTACACAAGAGTCTCAAAAGTGAGCAATTTACTACAGTAGACTCTAGGCACGCTAGGAGCACCATCTTGCACGTCTCCGAGTCACTTTCGAAGCGGCTTCCTGCATACATGATACCATCTTACCTTGTTACCATAAGCAAGATACCCATGACTGCTCAGGCGAAGATTGATAAGCGATTACTGCAAACCACCTTCGATAATATCGAGCCAGGCGCGCTCTCACACTTCGCACCTGCGATCAATGGTGGTGGCGATTTCAACGGCGACACCGACGGCACCCCAGCCCCTTGGTCGGAATGGGAGCAGAGTGTTGCAGATACCCTCAAACGAACACTCGGCGTGGATACGGAAAAGATCCACCCAACGTCGTCTTTCTTCAACCTAGGATTGGACTCTGTGTCAGCCATCCGCTTTTGCCATGGCCTTAGACAAGCTGGAATCGCGGACTTCACAGTGGCTGAAGTGCTAAAGAATCCAACCATCGCAACACTAGACGCGTTACGTGTGGACAGGGCATCCCCATCGGAATCGCCTAAGAAAATGTTGAAGAGCCTTGATGAAGCCTTTTCAGACAAGCAAAGGGCATTCGTACGCTCCATAATCGAAAGTACTGGCCTCGAGGTGGAGAAGATAAGACCCTGCACACCCTTACAGGAGGCCATGCTGGCAAGTAGTGTTACCTCTGAGGCTGCTTACAGTAACACTATGGTGTTTCACATCAGAGGTGATGTCGCCCTCCTTCAAGCAAGCTGGAAGCTCGCACAGGCTCGACACGAAATTCTGCGAACCTCGTTCGTGCCCTCCAACAATTCCACTTTCGCTTTCGCACAGGTAGTGCTAAAGTGTCCAGAGTTTCAGTGGGGCCAATTAGAAACACTACAAGACGTGCAGCCTCGGATGGACGCAGTTCTCAAGGACCTTCTCGCATCTCACAGACCACCGTTGTATCTGGCAACGCATACAACAGACACATCAACAAAGCTTATCTTTAGCTGCCATCATGCACTTTATGATGGCATAGCTATCAACATTCTCCTAGAGGAGATTCAGCAGACTTATTTCAATCATGAGTTAAAGCCAGTCATCCCTTATGACCGATACCTGCGCCATATGACATCTCAAGATCTTACCGCGGCAAACGAATTCTGGTCAAGCCGCTTTGCTCGTTTTGAACCAACATACTTTCCCGACCTGACCGGAAAGATACACACCAATCCTGGCACTTTCCGATCAACAAGACGAGGTTTACAGATGCCACTGAGCTTGCTTCGTGCAGCATCTCAGCGTGCCTCTGTATCGGTGCTTTCCATGGTGCAAGCTGCGTGGGCGAAACTACTGCATTATTACACGGGCGAGCATGACCTATGCTTCGGTAACGTCGTCAGCGGCCGTGCTCTCCCAGAAGATGGACTGGACCGACTTGTAGCACCTTGCTTCAACACCCTACCTGTTCGAGCTAATCTCGATTTCTCAAAGCCGAACTCAGCATTGGTCCAGCACTTGCACAAATTCAACGTGGATTCATTTGCGTATCAACTAACGGCCCTCCGACGTATCCAAAGCAGTGTCCTGGATGGTAGAGGTCGCTTGTTTGACACCTTGATCATCCTTCAACAACCGCGTGGAGCACTTGATAAAGCTATCTGGTGCCTTGAAGATGACATTGGTGAGATGGACCTGCCTCTGGTGTGCGAAATACGTCAACACGAGGAGGACGACTCTCTGAGCTTGGCACTCCACTACAACACCAGTTTACTCTCCGATGACGACGCTCGAACTGTGGCTCAGACGTTCGATAGCAGCCTCTGGGACCTTGGGCTTCACATCGAAGTGGCTGCTAATGACCCTGTTACCCTCCCTCAGGCGCTACAGGCGAGCGCGAACATCAAGTTTGATCGTCTACAGCCACAGAAGAATCTGCTCCACAAAGCCTTTGAGCAGAATGCATTTTTACTCTACCCGAATGCCATCGCTCTCGACTTCTTACATTCGGACGGTCAAAAAACAGTATGGTCATATCAGACCTTGAATCTGGTAGCGAATCATGTTGCACATCGATTGATTTGTCAGGCTGTTGGGGTTGAAGACATCGTCCCTATCCACATCGACAAGTCTCCCATGTTTTATGCAAGTATCTTAGGAATCCTCAAAGCAGGCGCTGCATTTGCACCAGTTCATCCAGATCTACCGGAAGCTCGAAAAGACCTAATGTTCAAAGACTTGGACCCAAAAGTCGTACTGTGTACAACACATGTGCCTAAACTCGGAAATCGAATATCTGCAACTGTTCTCAATGTCGCAGATCTCGAGAAAGAAAGCTTGGATGCCTGCGAAAATCCGAATATCGATCATCTTAGTGACTCGACTTTAGCTTACTGCCTTTTTACCAGCGGCTCAACTGGCGTGCCCAAAGCAGTCAATATGGAGCACAAGGCACCAGTCCAGACTATAGAGAGCTCTAGAACCCTCATACCATGGAAGCCGTCTTCAAGACTTCTGCAGTATGCAGCAACTACTTTCGACATGTGCTACTACGATTGTTTCATGGCTTGGACTTTTGGCTTCACCCTTTGCACGGCTGAGCAGCATATCATGTTTGACAAACTGCCAGAGGTAATCAATTCTCTTGCTGTAACACTGCTGGACCTCACACCATCTGTTGCGGCTTCTTTGGTACGACACGATGTACCAGGCGTGCAGTGGCTGTACTGTATCGGAGAAGAAATGTCCAGCGATATTGTCAGAGAATGGGCTGGCTCCTGCGTCAACTCTTACGGACCTACCGAAGCTGCTTTCTGCACGACAATGTTTCCGGTATCACAAGAAGTGAAGACATCTGTCATTGGCCAACCATACCCAAGCACATCATTCGCTGTATTCTCGTCTCAAGGGCAGCGACCTTTGCCTATGCTCAGTATTGGAGAGCTGTATATAGGAGGTGCACAACTCGCCAGAGATTATCATCGCCGAGCTGATCTGACCAATGAGCGCTTCGTAACTCGATGTGAGCAAAGGTTCTACAAGAGTGGCGACATGGTACGCATGCTCAGTGATGGTAATTTTGAGTTCATTGGGCGAGCAGATGACCAGGTGAAAGTCCGTGGACTGAGAGTTGAACTTGGTGAGATCAATGAAGTACTACGTACTTGCGATTCACGCATCAGTTCCGTCACGACACAGATCCTGAAGAAAAATTTGGATTCCAAAGAGCAGCTGGTGTCGTTCCTGGTTACTGGAATGGAGATCCGGGTTGACGAGCAGTTGGAGATCCAAGACCATGCCATGCGAACTGCGAGGGATCGGCTTCCTGGATACATGGTGCCTCAAATATTTGTCTTTGTTGACAGCATACCAAAGTCAATGGCTGGGAAGGTCGACAAGAAGGCACTGACAGAACTCTTCGAAGCTACCAGTACCACACAAAAGACGGTAAATGGCGTGCACGTCAGCCACAAATGGACTTTGGCTGAGTCACATATCCGCGATGTGTTGTGTCGACTATCAAAGACGCCGGTTGATGAAGTTTCCCCAGAAGTGTCAATCTACCAGCTTGGACTCGACAGCATCAGCGCGGTTCAGATTGCCTCCGCGCTTCGAAACCAGGGCTACGACGTCAGTGCTTCTGACGTTATGAGGTTCCCGACTTGTATCGATCTTGCCGGACACCTTGGAGGGGGGTATCGGATCACCGAACCGCGAATCGAGCCCTTTGACCACAAAGCTTTTGATAAGAAGCACAGACCAGCCATTCTACATGCCTGTGGTCTCGACGATCAGATTGTCGAAGCTATTCGTCCATGTACGCCGCTCCAACAGGGCATGATTTCTCAATTTGTTGCCAACGATGCAACTCTGTACTACAACCACCTTCGCCTGAAGCTACAAAAGCCAACAATAGATGCTGCAAAACTCAAAGATGCGTGGCAGCAGACGATGATGCGGCACTCTATACTTCGGACGGGCTTTGCCAATGTCAAGGACGAGCGATATCCTTTTGCAATGGTCCAGTACGCGACAGAGTCGACGAGGCTGCCTTGGTCAGAGAGTACTGATGCAGATATTCGGCTAGCTAGAGAGAAGTTGGGCCAGCTACAGCGAGAGGCTTTGCTACAGCTGCATCAGCCCATGTGGAGCATTCGATTCGTTCATGACGACCAGGATCTATTTCTCGATCTATGGATTTTCCATGCACTATTCGATGCCCATAGCTTGCAACTGGTCTTCGAAGACGTTGTTACCACCTACAACGATGAAGTCCTGATGGAAGTTCCCTCCTTTGAGTCATCACTAAGCGAGCTTTTGCAGCTTACTGACAGACAAAGCAAGCAGACAGATCAATTCTGGTCAGACCTCGGCAAGAAGACAGTCCCAACACGCTTTCCAAACTTGACACCCCTGAGGCTTGAACCCGCTCCTCCCGTCGTTCTTAAGAAGTACTCGTCAATATCCAGTGTTGAAATTGAGCACGGCTCCCGCGTAAAAGGCATCACACTTCAGGCTGCAGGTATCGCTAGCTGGTCGAGTATCCTGTCATCATACACAGGAGAGCCAACCGTTACTATGGGTGTCGTTCTTTCTGGTCGAAATTCCGACGCAACCATTGACGCTATCCTTCCATGTATCAACACGGTACCGTTCCCGTGTACAGTGACTGATGACAAAATGGCGCTTATCAGATCGGTCATGGAGCTCAATGTAGAGCTACATCAACATCAGTTCACGCCACTCAGCAAGATTCAGAAACTGATGGGCTTGTCAAATGAATCCTTGTTTGACTCGCTATTTGCTTTCCAGAAGACTACTAGGGATGTCCAGCAGAACAGGCTATGGACTGTCGTGGAAGACAACGCGACAACAGAATATCCAATCTCAATCGAGCTTGAGCTACTGCAGAATGGCTTGCAATACCGATTGACCTACCTACCGCACATCATCCCGCCTCAACATGCGGTTTTGATCCTTGAACAGCTCGATTGTTTCATGAGGTCGTATTTTTTGACGAGCGACAACTCCGCATCAGAAAACTTTCTGGATCAATCGCTGTACTCCATCACTCCAGCCAAGGAACCAACTCTGCCATCCAAAGTCGGGCTGCTTCACCAGTTCGTCGAATTCACCGCTGATTTACACCCAAATCGAGCTGCACTCGAGTTCGCAAGCTCCATGGACGACGGTCGGCTGGTGAGCAAGACGTGGTCATACCATGAGCTTGATGCAGAAGGCAACAGAGTTGCCAACCTGTTACTGAAATGCAACGTCCGGCAAGGTGGTCTCGTCGGTGTGTGCTTCGACAAATGCCCAGAAGCGTCTTTCGCGATGCTAGGCATACTGAAAGCCGGCTGTGCCTTTGTCGCCATTGACCCAAGCGCACCTAGTGCGCGCCAAGCATTCATTGTCGATGATTCTGGTGCCCAGCTAGTCCTCTCTATGAGCGCACAGTCTGCAAAATTCAAGAAAGAGGTCAAAGTACCGGTATTGAACCTTGATAAGATGGAAACGCACAGTTTCCCAGCGACCAGACCTCGGCTCCAGAAAAACATCGACTCTCAAGATCGCAGTTATTGTTTGTACACTAGTGGTACCACCGGCACACCAAAAGGATGTGAACTGACTCATGAGAATGCGGTGCAAGCAATGCTTGCATTCCAAGTATTGTTCACTGGACATTGGGATGCGAACTCGCGCTGGCTGCAATTTGCGTCTTTTCATTTTGATGTCTCAGTCCTTGAGCAATATTGGAGTTGGTCAGTTGGCATTTGCGTTGTGTCAGCGCCGCGAGATCTGATCTTCGAGGATCTTGCGAACTCCATCCGCATACTCGATATCACTCACATCGACCTCACACCAAGTCTTGCCCAGATATTGCACCCCGATGATGTGCCTAGCCTTTGCAAGGGTGTGTTCATTACTGGTGGAGAAAGCTTAAAGCAAGAGATCCTGGATGTCTGGGGTCCGAAAAGCGTCATTTATAATGGCTATGGGCCTACTGAAGCTACAATCGGCTGCACCATGTACCCACGAGTTCCGACCAACGGCAAGCCTTCAAACATCGGACCTCAATTCAAAAACGTTGGTTCATACGTGCTGAAGCCTGGGTCAGACACTCCGGTACTTCGCGGCGGTGTTGGTGAACTCTGTGTTTCTGGCAAACTCGTCGGTAAAGGCTATTTGAACCGCCCAGCACTGACTGAAGAGCGTTTCGCTTACCTGAATCGCTTTAAAGAGAGAGTCTATCGCACTGGCGACCTGGTGAGAATTCTTTATGACGGCACCTTTGATTTCCTTGGCCGTGCAGACGATCAAGTCAAACTGCGCGGCCAGCGACTCGAAATTGGTGAGATCAACTCTGTCATCAGACAATCGAGCAAAGCCTTTACGGACGTAGCAACACTGGTGCTCAAGCATCCCCAGCAACAAAGAGAGCAACTGATCGCGTTTGTGGTCATTGGCATGAAATCGCCTCGCGACCCGAAAGTACTCCTAGTCGAGGCTTCCCAACTGAGTAGAGCTAAGGAAGCGTGCCATGAAAGGCTCCCGCCCTACATGATTCCTACCCACTTCGTTCCTTTGGCATCCATGCCTCTTAACATCAACAATAAGGCTGATGGCAAGCAGCTCAAAAGCATATATGAATCACTATCGAGTGTTGATCTGCATCAGCTTTCGGCAACCTCAGAAGCGGCAGACGATATCTGGTCAATGGAAGAAGAGAGGCTTCGCCTTGCTCTTGCCGAGACATTGGGTATTGGCGAGGAAACTGTTAAAAAAGACTCTAGTTTCTACGAGCTTGGTATGGACTCAATCTCAGTCATTGGGGTGTCTCGAGCTGTCAAGCAGGCCGGATTTACGCAGCTTACCGTTGCAACTCTTATGAGATACGCCACAATTAGGCGACTTGCCAAAGCATTATCCAGCTCTAGCTCCAACACGCTCACCCATGGTTCGCTAGTAGCAGCACAGCAAGCGATCAGTGCTGTACAGCACCGATATCGTGGAGTTGTCGCTCAATCGCTCGGATTCGAGTCAGAAGATGTGGAAGCGCTCGCCCCGTGCACCCCTTTACAACAAGGCATGATTGCGAGGTACCTAGACAGTGAGGATGGTCTTTACTTCAACACTTTCAAGTTCGATCTCAGTGATGAGATAGACCTCTCTCGACTGCGCTTAGCTTGGAATACTGTTGTCGAAGACACGCAAATATTGCGGACAAGCTTCGTCAACACGGATGATGGCTATATGCAAGTAGTGTTGCAGAAACCCCAAAAAGTATGGGCTGAGCATGATATTGAGCATGCTTCGCTCCAAGATCATTTGCACCAGCTACGACAAGGCTGGCTTAACGCGAATCACCTTGAGCCGAGCAAGCCATTTGGACTTCACCTCATCAGGCATTCGAACCACAAGCTGTTGCTCGTGCAGATCTTCCATGCCCTCTATGATGGGACCAGCATTGATTTACTCTTGAAGAAAGTATGGGAGAAGTACAGTGGTACGGAAGCTGACCTTCTTAAAGTCCCGACTTTCCATGAAGCTCTTCCACATGGTCCGCTCAGTGCCACTGAGAATGCGCGCAAGTTTTGGGAAGACCATCTCAGGTTCAGTGTACCAGGACAGCTTCCGCCACTGACACAGGCGCCGGCACTAAGCACGGTCGTGGTTACTCGAGATCTGGAATCGCTACCGGCATTCGAGGCAACAAGGAGGATGCTCAACGTTACTGCCCAGGCCATTGCTCAAGCTTGCTGGTCACATGTGTTGCAGGAGTACGTGCGACTTCCAATCACCACGGGCATGGTGGTGTCCGGACGGAGCCTCGAGCTCGCTCATGCTGATCGTATTGTTGGGCCTATGTTCAACACTATCCCATATCAGCACTACACGAAAGCCGGTGATAGTTGGGCTTCTGCAATTGCTAGCGCACACGAATTCAACACGGCGGCACTCCCCTATCAGCATACGCCCTTGCGGGATATATCGAAATGGTGCAAGCGAGGCCCAACTCAGCCGCTTTTCGACACATTGTTCGTCTACCAGGTCACTCCGAACGACGACGACTGGTGGAGAAGTAATACGGCCTGGGAGCTGCTTAACGATGACACAGTAGCAGATTATCCTCTGGCAATAGAGGTTGATCAAAGGGGTCCAGACAGGATTATGTTGACTTTGGTCACTCAAGGCCACATCTCAAACACGGAGACTTCAACCCATCTGCTTGATCGTTACGAGGACGCACTAAGGAGTGCACTGATAGATCCCTTGGCCGTACTGAAGACGTCAATAGATTTAGAAGCCGGCACTTCAAACGACTTAACAGCAGAACACAACCATATCAACGAATCGAACGGTGTGATCGATTTCAGTTGGAGCGAAGATGCTATCGCAATCAGGAAAGAGATGGCCATACTTACTGGCGTCGAGCCTGCGACCATCAGCGAACGTACATCAATCTTCGAGCTTGGCTTGGACAGCATTGACGCGATCAAGCTGTCATCAAGACTCAAGAAACAAGGTTTACATCTTCCGGTCAGCGGCATCATGCGAGGCCACACCGTCGAGAAAATGGTCGCCAACACACAGAGGAATCAGATCAGTGACACCCACCCCCATACTAAGGCTGATTTTGCCCATCGCAAACAGCGGTTGCGGAGCTACATCGAATCAGGCACAGTGGGCGTAAGAAACATCGATGACGTCTTGCCTCTCACGCCTCTACAAGAAGCCATGGTGGCCGATATGGTAGCTTCGGACTACACTCGATATTACAACTTCGATGTTGCGGAGCTGGCCGAAGACACCGACCTTGACAGACTCATGAACGCGTGGCATACCATCATCAAGTCAGCGCCTATTCTACGCACAGCCTTCCTCGAAGTCGATGATCCAAGTATCGATGACTCGTACGCACAGGTCATCCTGAAGCATGACTTCTTCAAGTCCCCTTTGGAACATCAACGCATTGACACGATCAAAGACATCAATATCCCGACAATGCTTGATGACTTACGCCATGCAGCGAAAAGATCGACGGTTCAAGAGCCCCCTTTCAAGGTCGTTTTTTTGGAGACACCCCAACGAAAGATCCAGATCTTGTCAATTGCCCATGCACTCTATGATGGCTGGTCTTTGAGCTTGCTCCATGAATCCGTCAATGCAGCCTATCATGGACTATATGCTCCTCCGCCTAGTCATGAATTCACACTAGCCAACATACTTGCTGGATCTGGACCCGAGGCTGCGAAATTCTGGAAGGAATATCTGACCAGAGCAAGTCCAAGTCTTCTGCCTAGACGCAATCACAGTGCTATTGCGATAGGTACGGTCCATCGCAACGAAGCTTCAAGTGGCACCATGCTCTGTGATATTACAACCTTTGCCAAGAAGTGCAATGTGTCACTTCAGACCTTAGGCCAGACCATCTTCGCCATTACTCTAGCATCCTACGTCGGCTCTCTGGATGTCACCTTTGGCTGTGTACTGTCAGGTCGTGAAGATGATGAGACATTGCAGTTGTTTTTCCCAACCATGAACACGGTTGCCATCCGGACGGTATTGCATGGTTCATGCCTAGAGATGCTGCGATACACGCAAGACAACTTCAACATAATCAAACAGTGGCAGCACTATCCCTTGCGAAAAGCTTCGGCATTAGCAGGTGTGCAGGGTAGACTACTTGACAGTTTGTTCGTCTATCAGAAGAGCATGAAGCAGAGTTCTAGCCATGGGAAAAAGCTTTATCATAGCGTTGGGAGTCAAAGCAATGTCGAGTACCCGCTTTGTGTGGAGATGGAGATCGTGAACGATGAACTGGTGTGGCGTTGCGCGGTCAAAGAAGAGATCATGGACCTTAAGGGTGCCCAGACCTTGCTCAGTAGGTTGGACCAGGTTCTTCGCAACATCATTCAGTATCCTGGAGCACCGACCATTGATTCGAGCCCGCAGGGGACATCGGTCTGCGGGTTGCCAGCGTTCGAGGTGGCGAGAGCACATGCACCGGAAGACAACGACACAAATGAACAGTCAAGCCCTGGACCAGACAAAACACCATCGGAGACAGTAACGCAAATTCAAAAGGCCCTGGCATCCGTTGCTCAGATACCGGAGGAATCTATTGGACGAGACATGTCGATATTTCACATTGGCCTTGATTCCATCAGCGCCATCAAGGTTTCCGCGATTCTTCGCAAGCAGGGCATCGCTCTTAGTGTTGGCCAAATGTTGAAAGCTGGTACTGTGGAGAAGATGGCCATTGCAGCTACCGAGCGAACACTCGTCACCACAGACAATGACGATACGAGTACTGTGATCAAACGCGCTTTGCACGGGGTCGATCAGACCGAGGTGCTGAGCCTCGCAGGCATCAAACCGTCCGAAGTCGATCGAATCATACCTCTCGCGGCTGGCCAAATGTACATGGTTTCTATGTGGCTTAATACCAGGGGTGCAAACTTCTACCCGGAATTCGAATATGAGCTCAAAGGACCATTAGACTTTGAAGTACTGCGAAGATCATGGGAAGAGCTCGTGGCCCTGG
Source organism: Stagonosporopsis chrysanthemi (assembly GCA_022560025.1). Classification (NCBI taxonomy): domain Eukaryota; kingdom Fungi; phylum Ascomycota; class Dothideomycetes; order Pleosporales; family Didymellaceae; genus Stagonosporopsis; species Stagonosporopsis chrysanthemi. The sequence goes on from JAFISE010000018.1 coordinate 179,544, forward strand.
ACCCGATATTGCGCACACGCATCCTGAAGACGGACCACACTGGCCGGCCGTATGCTCAAGTCGTGCTGAAGTCGGTAAAAGCTTCGCTCACAGTCATAACAAATTCAGACACAGATGCACCAATATCGGCTATGCAAAATATCACGGTTCAACCCTGGGTTCACCTGTTTGTAGCACGTGTAGCGTCAGGCTGGCTGCTGAAGTTGAAGATCCACCACGCTTTGTACGATGGCGTGAGTCTACCGCTTCTGATGCAAAGGCTTCAGGACCTCTGCAATGGCATCAGACCTTCTCAACATGGTGCCGTACTCGATGAATACGTCGCTTTAGCATATGGTGCTTCGGCAGCGTCTCGATGTGAAGCGTTTTGGACGCAGTACCTCGAGGGCATCAAACCGCATCACAATACGAACGCAGAGGTCACGCCCTGTACCAAAATAGAGATTTATCAGCCTAGCCTTTTGGAAACGTATGGACTAGATCGCATAGTTCGTCAGAACGGCATCTCACTGCAAGCGCTCTTCCTTGCTGTGTACGCCAATCTCCATGCAGCAAGGAAAGAGACAGCCAAAGCGCAGGATGTCGTAATCGGTATATATCTCGCCAACCGTTCCGCACTCATCGACAATCTCCCCACATCCACCATACCTACCGTCAATCTAATCCCTCTCCGTGTCCGAACACCCCTCAATACCTCTCTCCTCAGCCTCGCAACTCAGATCCAACACGACCTGCAGACCCTCAGCGAGCCACTTTACGCAACAACGAGCCTCTACGAGATCAACGAATGGACAGGCGTCAAAGTCGACACATTCATCAACTTCCTCAACCTCCCCACGACTGATAATGGTAAAAGTGAGACCAGCGAGAGGGAAGTGAGAATCACGCAGAAGCATGGCTGGCAGGAGGCTGTTCGTAGGGTCATTCCGGTTCTTCGTAATGACGGGCAAGTCGATCTAGAGTTGGTGAACGAGCACGTGAATGCGGCGTATCTTGTGAGTTTTATGCTTCTCTTGCTAGAATCCAATAGGAGTGTAGGAACTGATGTACCACAGCATGCAATCGACATCGAAGCCACGATCTGCGGTGGAAAGTTAGACATCGGTGTGTTTGCGCCAACGGAGCTGATGAATCTGAAGGATGGAGAGAGATTGATTGAAGATTTGAGATTCGAGCTTGAAAGATTGGGACAGGCATGATGCGCCATGGCTTTAGGTTCGACATTGGCATGAGGAATCGTGTTGACATAGTGGGCATTATCGGATGTTGTATTTGAGTTACACGGCCTGCAATCAACATAAAACAAAGGATCCTTGTAGGATTTTTTCACCTTCTTTGCTCATGCCGCTTTCCGAAACTATAACTCGCTTGTAGATCACACCTACATCTCCTTACTGTCTGTCGCCGCGTCGGCAGATCACACACCAAATATAGAGGCGAGCTGAGATTGTTCATCATCGAAGTAAGGTTGTGCCGCTTCTCTATGGAGACTTGTAAGGAGATTTTTGGCTGAGCAGAAGCGCAAGCCTGTCTGACGAACGAGGTGCACTAATGGTTATGGGCCGTCTGTAATTCGGACCTTGGTCGCAGAATATGCTTTGTGGACAGCAGTATGCGTGATGACCCCATGTCCTCAAAAACAAGTAAGCCGGGAAAGGTCATGTCAATCATGTGGTAATAGGCAACATCAGATGGCTCTAGCATACGAACACGGCTTATTGAACTTAGCCCGCCAGCATTTCCTCCCTTCAATGTAGATCAGGCCACCGTCCGTTGTATGCATGTGGTAGTGCACAAGGCATTGGTACCATGATCTACCATGGTAAAGAAACGCACGACTCGTGTTTGAGAGCTGGCAGTGCGAGTATCATAGGTTCATTCAGTACCCTAATGCCTGGTTATGCAAGATGTCATGCCCCGTTCAATGTTTTTGTGAAGCAGTCAGCTCTACACGATGCTGTCACTCGTGTGGAGGTCAGCAGATGAAGTAAAAAATTTGTCGCAACTCTACGTCAGACAAAATGTCAACCTGGCTGCTCAAAGTACTGTTGCTTGTTCCAAGTGAAGGGGAGAGTCCGTTTACCGAATTTTGGTGTCGCGTCATTGCACCGCGCGGGTTATTACAAGGCCATTCCCACACTCCAAACCCCAAACTACGCACCCAAACAACACACCCGCACTTCTTTGCAACAGCACGCGAATCGTAACACACTCTCGTTCCACAAAAGATGACGCGGTCCGGCTATGGTGCTACCGCGCCAGCTGGCTTGCGCATAGTCCAAGAGACAGCAGGCAAAAGTCTCATCGTTGCGCTTCCGCTGTCAAGCGCGTCGGGAGCACCACAGAAATTATCGTCAAACAACAACCTTACTGGTGCTGCTGCTCTGCCAACATATGATCGCGCCTTCTGGCAGAAATTCAGTACCTCTCCCGTCCTTCTTAAGGCCAGCGTGATCGTCCGCGGCCTCGGTCTCCGCCAGCTCAACACCGGTACAGGTAAAATAATATTTGAAGACGAGGTTGCTAATAAGCTTGCCGATGCTGTTACCAATGCTGCAAAGAGACTACCCGAGACATCTCAGGGTCTGGTGGATGCCGCAACTGACTACAACTACGCTCCTCTCCAGCAAGACATCGTGCAACTTCTTCACAGTTTTGGCGAGGAAATCTGGGGCGCAGGTCGAAAAAGTGACTGGCTTCTCAAAGCTAGTGAAAGCAACACAGAGTACCAGAAGGAGCTTGATTTTGAGGATGCATCAGACAAAGTCGTGTAAGTGCAAGCAATCACTGACAACTGTGGACTTCTGCTGACGCCGTACATAGTTTGATGTACTATCTCCGCCTATGGATCCTGGTCAAGGCATTCAACCGTGCGCGTAACAAGGCTGCGAGATTTCGTGCCTCGATCACCTCCCAGGTAGGTGCGACCGATCGAGCTAAGCGCAATATCCCAAGACGAGCCAGTAATTCATCTCCACAGGCCAAGAAACGCCCAAGAAGGAAGTTCCTCTCCGAGGAGACTATCCGAAATAGCTCAGACGAGTCTGAAGAAGGAGAAATTCGTTCAATTACTCCTTTACTTCATGTACCCAAAAAGCCTGGTGTTCAGATCAACCGAAGTGCCTCAGGTACGGAGAGACCACTTCGTGACACTGGGGAGCACCTGGAACTCAGCGATGGGTCAGACAAGGTTCGTGCCAGTCCATCAAGGAAGAGAAAGCCGGCTCCACAGGGACCAGGTGCATGTAAATCGTGCCAGCAGCGCCATCAAAAGTGCGATCGTGTTCTTCCAAGTTGTGGACGCTGCGCAAAGCTCGATCTCGCCTGCGAACCCGTACATGTTATGGACTCTTCATCAACAAGTCCAGTTCCACGAAAGCGTTCAACGTACTCAACCCGCAAGAGCTCAAACACTGAGCACGAGTCTGGAGATAAGCTGGCAAGAAACAACATCAAGTCGCTGGCCGAAACCGGGATGCCACTTACGGGCTACTGGAGCAAAGTCGATTGGCATTCCCTCTCTTTGGAAGGTGATGAGCGCGAGAACTTGCTGGAAGTGATGCGATCTCTTGGATTGCAAGCAACATTAAAAAGTCACAGCAATATCAGATTCGACATCAAACACTTCGTGTCGTTAGGCGAAGACATCAACAAGATCGCACGGAGCTTGACAAGCAAACTCTCAGCAGAACAGTTGGCGCAGGTTGCAGAAGACACCTCGTATTTGGATGACGAGATTGATACTTTGTTTGAAACATATTCACCAATATGGAGCCTCGATGCAGACCGTACGAAGCTTCTAGCTCCGGGTGCTGACGAGAACTACCCCAAGGATCTCTTCTACGAGGAGAGCGAAGACCAGAAATTGTGAGTTGTTCTATCGACTATCTGCGCACATGAGAGACTAACTAAGAAACAGATTATGGATTCACCTCCACCGTTGGATCTTTTCCATGGCGTTTGTAATCAGCAAGCAGATTGACGGTCTGGAAGAGCAACATAGCGAGAAAATGCCTCACTTGGGGAACATAGAGCTTCCTGGAGATGGGCCGCATGATCACCAGCTGGACTATATGCACATGTTTGAGGCAGCAGAGCCGATACCCAGCCCAGATCCTCACGATCTATCATATGACTCTGATCCTAGTATCAAGGATAGATCACCTACCAGCGACCCTCCTTCCAGGGTAACCTCCAGACGCAAAGCAAAGCGCAAACACAGCAGCACCACGGCTTCAACCCAGCCTACCCCCCTCCGGCCTCCCAAACAACGCCGCACAACTCAAACCCCGACCGCCTCCCCCGGCCACGATCTCTGCGCCCTCTTCCTCAGCTACCTAGAAATTCACACCGACCCCGCCTTCAACGAGCTGCGCGCGCTCTCGCATCTGTCCACCGAACTCTCCCTCCTGCAATCCTACTTCCAGACGCACACTCCGACGCTCCCCTCAGTCTACGCCTCGCCCCTCGCCGCCGCCTTCCTCACCACCTGCTTTCCCGCCTGGATCCGCTACCGCACCGAGCTCGTCACCGTCAAGCGCCAACTCGCTGACATGCTCAACGCGCAGCCGCAGCCGCACCACCACCTTGCTGTGCAGCAGCGCTCGCGGCTCGCGACGCAGCTGCGCGTGGCGCGGGAGGCGTTTATGGCAGCTGGCTACGAGGGGTTGAGGGCTGAGCAGGTCATTGTTCGGGCGGTGGAGGGTGTGATGTACGTGTGGGGCCAGGAGGTGAGGGGGGTGAGGAGGGCGTTGGAGGACATGGAGGAGGAGTTTGGAGCGGTGGGAGAGGAATTGATGAGGGTTGGGGGGAAGAGGTGGGTTATGGGGGAGTTCCCAGCTGTGGGTAGTTTGGAGGACATGGACAAGGAGTAGGGCGCTGATCGGCTTTAGGAGAAGTGGTGCCATGGGTAGGATGGTCTGCGCGGCCTAGCGACAAGCTTCAGGTGCACAGCAAGAGTTCAGCAAACAGAGTTAAGACCCAAATGTGGAGATAGTCAATCACAAGCTCAAAACCGCCTTGATATATAATTCACTGAGCGTGATCTACGATCAACATCTTACCCTTCGACATCTCCAATCCCCACATACCCGGTTTCGCGCGGGCACGCTATTACTTTGGTGTAGTGATGACGCCTTCGTACTCTCGACTCGCTATGTAATCAAGGGTGCGCTGGAAGTGTTTCCGTGGGTTCTCGAGACTAGATGCGTTTTCGTTGGACTGCAGGTTGGAGTGAATAAGCTCGATGAGGCCGTTAAGGTACTTGGTTGTGACCTATTGGATGTTAGTACGGGATGTGCCGACGTGGTGGTAACTGAAGGGCTTACAGCGTCGTTCTCTTGGTCGAAGTAATAGACGTAGCGGTTCAGGATCTCGACGAAGAGCTCGACTGAGACTGCGGCGTCCATGCATGCGTCCGCAACACGGAGTGCACGTTGCAAGCACTCCAGTACGCGCTTGCCATCACGGTAGAGCTGCGTATGTCAGATAAGGTATCACTGCAATCACTCTTCCGCCACTTACATCCTTCGGATCCTCCTCTCCCAGTGCCCTGAGCTCGGTCGCCCACCACAGATGACTAGCGAGGTAAACGGCACGGCACTGGTCCGGCTTCTTGAGCAACTTGCTGCCATGCAGCGCGCATTTTGTGATGAGTGTGTCGTAGTTCTCTTTGCCGAAGTTCCGTGTTGTGTGCAATGCACTAGCAATAACGCACACAGCCTGGAACTGCGCTCTCGAATCGCTGATGGCTTCTTCGTAGACTGTGAATGCTTGCGCGAAGTACTCGTAAGCGACTTCCTCGAAGTTGTTTTGATCTGCGACCTGCCCACAGGCTACGAAGAGACGCAGCGACAGATCGGCAGAGCCTGTCACGCGGCTGTAAAGGGTTGAGAGAGTGTTGTGCATGAACTTATAGAGGGCCGATGATTGGGATTGCCAGTTGTCGTCAAAGTGTTCGCGCTTCTTGTACTGTCTCGCAAGCTTGAGGGAGGCAGTGATGATGGCTGGCGTGGTGTACTTGACGCGTTCGTTGCCTTCTGAGAACGCTTTACGCGCTGCCTGAAGAAGCTAAACACCTTGTTAGCACCCCCATGCCGGTATACTGAGACCGCAAGACCTACCTTGAACTGCGTGTCGTTATCCTTTCCGCGAATCAAGTGTACTATTCTCGCAAGCCATCCTTGCTCTTCTATCGTCTCCTCTGTTTCTTGTGCTCTTCTTTGAATGGGGCCGCCGGGATACCCTTGTGCTTGCTGGATACCTTCTCGGATGAGGACTTTCAGAATTTCCAGGACGCTTTCGAGGTTCTCGACGGAGGTGATAGGAGTGTTATTCCGCATCAAACTCCTCGCAATCTCGCCAGCTACTGCTCGTCGTGTGGGGTACGGCTGGGAGTGGAGAAGAGGAATGTAGTTCGGTAGAGCCAGCGCTGTAAAGAGGGAAACATAGGTCTTGATTGGAGAAAGGAGGAGGTTGAGGATCTGGCTTTGTGTTGCTTGTGAGTGCAGGTCGGCACTATTCTGGTATTCGGTGACCTTTTGGTTGGCGAATGTCAGGACTTGGTCGATGTAGTCAAGGCGTTCGGGGTAGATGTTTCTGGCTGAGTTAGTAGCGTCTTCTTAATTGTAGCATGAGACTTACAATGCAAGGTTGGCAAGCGACACAAGTAACCCAATGGTATCTTGTATAGCCAACCGTTGCATCTTGACAAGTGTCTGCACCTGCTCATGAAAGATCTCAAAGAGTTTGACATTGCTCGGTATGCCTCGCTTCTTTTCAATCGCATCGCCTGACTCGGTTGTCTCAGTGTCTGCAAGGGACACAGCTGTTGTCGAAGATGCAGTCGAAGTCTCATCTGCACCCAGTTGTGTCTCAGCATCCTCGGCGGACTCGCCATTCTGATGTGCGGGCGCTGCCTCAGGCTCTTCGGCCTTCTCTTTTGCTATCCGCATTCGCTCGAGCAGTTGTGCTATCGACTCCTCTTCGGTCTTCTTGCGCTGCTCTGGGCTTTCCGATTCAGCTTCGCGTTGCGCGTACGACGAGAGTCGATCCATGAGACCGACGACAATGCTTTTGACGTTTACGTGTGGGTTCAGTCTCGCAACGGCGGAGAGGAACTGATCGAGGGTGTGCAGGTGAAACTCGTCGGGGAAGACTTGGGTGACGACTGGTTCTTGTTAGCCAAATTCCGGACTCGCGTTGAGTAAGACTAGCCTTCCAAGAGATACTCCTGCGCCAGTACGTCTCGACATTGGACAATTTGCTCGAGCAGGGGATTGAGTATCTTCTTGTAGTTCTCCAGATCGACCAGCTGGCTGAGCCGGACCAGGTTGCTGCCCACAAGGAGCTGCAATTCCTGGCGCTCTTTCGTCCTCTGCTCGCGCTCCCTCGAATGCCCCTGGTGCTGCAAGCGCACCCACAGCTTGTTCATCTCGACGAAGTTGGTCAAGATAAAGCTTATCGAGTCCTGCAGGTTGCCCTCTGGTCCTTCGCTGTCGCCTGAGGGCAGGTGGTCGCGTGCCTGGCCGGCAAGGTAGTAGCGCAGAAACAGCCCGCGGATGGGGTGCTGGACTCCGCGACTCATCTCCATCATGTCCTTCATGATTTCCTTGACGGGCGCATCCTCAATGGCCATGTAGACGGTGCCGACGGTAATCATGAGGTACAGGCGCGGGATGATGTTGCCTGCATACTGGACGAGCTCGTACAGGTCGGCCAGGTGGTTCACGGGGTGGTTCTCGCGGAGGTAGACGGCCAGATGGCGCAGGGCATCAAAGACGGCCATGTAGAGCTCGTAGTACTGCTTGGGGCCGAGGCTGCTTGTGCGCAGTTCGGAAACGAGCGTCGAGCTGGGCACACAATCAGCGATCCATGTCTCTCTGCAGTTGCGCAGTGGGGGCGTGTGTCCGGAGCTGCGCGTACCTGCACTTGAGCGCATCCATCAGCTTCCCAGGCGTCTCGAGACACCGCCGCATGAGCATCGTCTGCTGGCGCACCACGGCGAGGGCATCTTCGAGCAGGCGAGCCTGGTCTTCAACGGGGGGCGGCGACGCCATTGTGTATTGTGACGGGGTGGAGTCCGGGGTTGCGGAGAGCTGGAACGCTGGTCGACGACAGATCAGGCACCGCCGAAGATGGCGGGATGGGAAGCCGCTCGCCAAGAGTACCTGCAGGGAGAGAGCTTCCAGCCTCGCTGCGTCATCATGTTAGCGTTCAACTCCACGAACATCAATCAACAGGCATGTTGTTATCGTCTTATTATGTGGTATAAATCTACATTATGTCTATATGCAAGACTCATCGCACTGTCGCAGCAGGCTATAACGCCGTTCCAATGCACCACCCGTCGCCTTGACATGCGCGCCGCCCGTCCCATTACTCATGCATCATGTACAACAATGTACTCCGTACGTCAATAAAAACCGCGGCCATAGCGACACATGGCGTGTCAGCCCTGACTGCGAAGAAAAGAAAAGGCACCAGGCTTCGAAGTAGTGCCTCGAATCGCGTAAGGTCTATCGTAATGGACTTCCTACGCAGCAGGCACATCAGTCGAGCTAGCAGCCGTCACGCTCGACGTTGCGACAGTCTCCCAGGTCTTGACCCTGTAGGATGTGTGCCACATCCCGTTGTCGTAGTACTCGGTGGGTCCGTCGTCCTGAGTGACGGTCACAGTGACAAACACAGGCTTTGGCGCTGGCGTTGTTGATGAGGCTGTTTGTGTTGTTCTTGTCGAAGATGAGGTGGGCGTTGACGTTGATGAAGGTGATTTGGATGTCGGAGTGCTGGTAGAGCTAGTACCCGTGCTGGATGCTGCTGGTACAGGAACAGGCTGAACAACGGTTGCTGTGACCGTCGGTCCCGTGACAGTTCTTGTTGTCTGATCGACTACTGTGGTTGCTTCTGCGGGTGCCTGGGTTGATGCTCCGCCATCAACATTAATGACAGAATAGCTCTTTGCGCGTGCGATGATGTCACGCGGCTGACTTGTGTCGAGAGGCAGGGCGTTGACCAAAGTCGAAGCGATTGTTGCGAATGCGATGTATCGACTGTTGAAGAACATAGTGAAATGTTCAATGGAGTGATGGTTGGTTGAGCTTCAGACGATGAGCATGTAAGGTGTGTGACGGAAACCGTTGATCGCTGTCCGATACGAACGCAAGGTAGAGTACGTGCAGAGTGGAGCAGAGTTTATGGGATCCATCTTTGTGGCGGGGAAATGAGCAGATGATACTTCATGGCGGGATGAACGTGAGGCTGGGGAGAGGCTGGGAAACGCACGGACCAGCTGTTTTGATTTACGAAAACGACAACAAGCACCAGACCAACGAAATACAATGTAGATTGTTTACATGAATCGTTGTGTTCAATACTTTCGTAGGACTGCATCTTACATGAGTGCTATAACACTGATCGTCTACATACCGACCGAAGTGTTTTACCAAGCATTATTACGTGGTATCCAGGGCCGCATTCCAATTGCGTCTCTCTACAACTTAGCCTCAGTAAGCGCCAACGTCCTGACCTTCCCTTGCCAGTGTCTCGAAGACACGTGGTGGAAGCTTGTAGCGGATGAGACCCGCAAATACCATGAGATCCTTGGCTTTCTGCAGTAGCTGATCCGCCAGCCTCTTACGCATGGGGTCATCGAACTGTCCAGAAAGGAGATGTTCGCGGTGTCGTGAGCAGCAACCAATGCACCACAATAGCACGCTGCCAATGTTGCGTGCAATCTCTGGTGGGTATGAGCTGAAGCTGTTCGCCGATGCGCGGATCTCTGATATGTTGCCGTTGGCGGACAAGGGGAGGATACGGAGGTTTTCAACCATCTGGATATACATGTCAGCATTAGTGGGTGAGCATCCAGAGTATCTTACGCCGAGTGCTTCCGTGTATGAGCTAGCCTCGATGACCTTCTTAGCTTCATTCAGCTGGAACAAAATGCGGATTGTGTCGCGGTTGAGCTCCGACACCTTTCGCCACCACAGATTGTTGCCATCGTAAAGAGCAATGACTTTTCGTGCGAGGTCGACTGGATCATCAGTGCCGAGCATACTTAAGCTTGTAGATGTCTCATCATTCTGCTGCGGCGGCGGCGGTTGCTGTCCATTTGCAGGCAGGCGAGGCTTTAATGGCTCGAGACGAAGAGGCTCCTGTCCGATGTCGACGGAAAGGGCTTCCGACAGAGCACGGTTCAGGATAGAAATGACACTGTCATACTCGTTGGCTAGATGGCAGAGCAGGACTGCATCGTTGGTGCGTCCATTGTCGTCCGCCATCTTCGCCGCTTCTCGGGTGATGGTGTTGATCAAACCAGCTTCGCCATTCAACCTGAGCAGTGACACACGCTCTTGGATCAGACCAGGCTTCGTTTGACCACTGAGCTTGACGTCACCCAGGAGTGTCGAAAACTCTCGTGTTTCCAGAACCAGCTCGCGGAGAGCCTCATGGCAGAGATCTGCTTGTTGCTTGCCAGCCTCGCCTGGGAGGTCTGCGTTCAAGCAAAGCAGAATGAGGTACTCTGCGGCTGCATCGGCCCGGGCAGTGCGGAAATCGCCTGTGTAATACCCGATGATCCGTCCAAAATTGAGTTGTGGTTGCTGCTTTGTAGTGTACGTCAAAGTCTCGTTACCTGCAGTCCTCCAGTCTGATACCCTGAGCAACCCGTAGTAATCCAACGCGATGGCGAAGTGTACCGCTGAGACGTAGTTGTGCTGGTACAAATAGTTGATGGCAGACTCGAACATGCCCGCGAGTATGGCCAGATGGAAATAGACTCCATGTGCGCCTGAACTCTCACCTTCGTCATTCATGAAATGACGTTGTCCGATATCTCTAACAGTTGTTTGCAGCTCTTCGAGACCGAAGATCTCGCCAGCGTTCTCTTCAGCTCGATTGCTCTCACGGGCCAGGTTGAACTGCAGCCATACCCAATCCTCCTGGGTCTGGTTGATCGAATCGAATGTCCGGCGGCTCATCTCGCAACGACCAATGATCTTGTAACAGGCTGTTCGGTAAGGGTCGTTCGCTTGGCCCTGGTTGATGCGTGTTCGCTGTGCATGTATGTGGCTAATCTTCTGTTGTAGATCGGGATTGAGTCTTCGGTCAGAATCCGTTGCGTAATGCGTAATAGCGGGAATGAAGTTCCGATCGCTGTTGTGGAAGAAAGTCTTCTTTTCTCGCACGTAATCTGCGGCTTCTGCCAGGAGGCCGCCTCTCAGGAGGTAGAACACGATGACCCAAGGAAACTCCTCGCCATGTTCGCCGATCTTACTAAGAACGTCGAGTTCAGCGCCGAGCTCCTTGAACGCAATCTTGACTCGAATGTAGCCGCGAATCTTATTCAACAACGATGGAACGCCGCCGACAAGAGCTTCGGAGGGGTGCTTCTTTAGGTGCTCCTCCACGTCGTCCAAAAACTTCTTTTCAAGATGCGCCCGAGACCCATCCAGGATTCGTTTGCGCATTTTCATGCTTGTGTTTGACGTAGAAGTTTCGTCCAAATAGTCCCGCGCAAAGGCTCGTGCTCTTGGGTTCGAAGCACCTGGATTAAGCGCCTCTGTATGTGTCTTTTCGCCTGTGATGGAAATGAGCGCCCCATATGCACTGACGAAGTGATCAGCGTTGTCGCCAGCTGTAGCACTCTCTACATTGGAGAAAGCATGCAGGACTGAGAAAGGAATCTCCCGTTGCCTGTCCTCGTTGAGATTCTTCACTTGTTCCATGAACCTTTCTTGCTTGTCGCGGACGTGACGATCCTGTGGGCCATTCTGTCCACCAAAGACCGACTTCTCGGACGAATCCCGTCCATTGAGGACGCTTTGCGAGAAGCCAAGGACTGGTGGTCCGCCTGAGGATGCACCGAATGTCGATGCGCCGTGCGCAGCGGTAGCTCTGGGCCCCATAGAACGGCCTTTGCGCGTGGAGCGACCAAAAGCGCCCCGAGCTGTGCTGCCGAACGTGCTCTGAGAAGCTGCCATCTCCTCACTTTGCCTTCCTAGACCAAAGTGGTCGTATATCCTCTGTCGCTGCTTGTCCCATTCGAGTTGGACATTGTCTTCAAGGTACGTATCAAAGTCTCGCTTAGATTGTTCGAGCCCCTCTTGCATAAGTCCGAGAATAGATTGGGAGTGAATGTTCAAGGTGTAGCTGTCGACGTCGCTATCGAACGCGTTTGGCGCAGATACATTGGCGCCGTAGCCTGCCTGGGCCGAGAACTGATTAAGGTCGCGAAGGGTGCTGCCCATCTTCACTCCAGATGCAGAGAGAAGGTAGTGGCTACATTTCGTCAGTATAGTGTAACACAGCCTGTGGCTTCGAAACTTACGCAGCACGGTCTTGCTGTCCATCCTGAGCCTGAGAAGCTGAAGGACCTCCAGCGCCCAGGTTGCGAACCTTGCGAGCGATGTCTCCAAGGCCCAGCTGCAATGACGGCAACTCATCAAAGTTGGTAAGTCCATTCTCGCCAGCATTACGCTTGCGGCCCCTCTCAAGCAAATGGTCGAAGTGTGCTGATCGACTGGTGCCTGTGTTTGCTTGAGCCAACGGAGCACCCTGCTGCTGCTGCTGAGGCTGTTGTGTGGCAGTGGCACTGAAAAGGGAGGATGCACCGAGTCCGCTCGTTTGCGTAGGGTTCGAGGTTTGGTTTGCGGTCGTCGATTGCTGTGTCGTGCCACCCAAACCACCGAAGCCGTTGAAAAGGCCGCCGGCAGTTTGCGTTTGCGGTTGTGACGCGGTTGCTCCGCCAAAGAGACCTCCCGTGGGAGCAGAGGATGCCGGAGCGGTCGAAGCAGCTGGCTTGGCTCCCAATGCGCCGCCGAACAAGCCACCACCAAAGCCTCCACTGCTTGTTGCTTGTGTGGTGCCCGATGTAGCGCCTGGGGTAGCTCCTCCAAACAAGCCGCCCGTCGGCGCAGCAGACGTGGTAGCCGGCTTGCTGCCAAATAAGGATCCGAACGATGACGACGAGGCTGGAGCTGCGCTCGCAGCAGGTTGGGCGCCTCCAATGTTGCCAAACAGCGACGACATATTGGCAATGTTGTCGCGCGGTGTTATTGCGCGGTGTTATTGCGCGGTGTTGTCAAAAGTTGGGCGGTCGCGTTGTTCTGCCGCGAACAAGCTACAACGGCGCTTTACCTATTTCGGCGCAAGCTTTGCCGATGCATACTTAGGTGAAAGATATGTTGCTCGATCGAGTTGTGACATGCTTGATGCAGTGATGATACCATCAGATGAATGACGAAGTCGGATGACAGGAAAACTGGCAGATCAAACGCTTGCACAGACAGTCAAGGTACAATCGAGGATGCGTTTGCCGAAGAACAGCCCTCCTGACAAACGAGCGGTACTATAAACACGACAAGCTACGTGTTGAAGCGAGTAGATGTCTGTCAGCAACATCGTGCTTAATCTCCCCCTAACTATCTCAGCTATGGACTATCATTTTCCGGATTTCTACCCGGCTGTCATGCCACACCGATCCAACATCAAAGAATTCAGTCGAGACCATCGAGCCTGGATTCAAGACGGCAAGAAATTTCGAAACCTCAAATCACACAAAGCTTTCATCTGGCCCAAGGATGGCAGGAACGGTTCAAGGTGGGGTCGCATGAAGGACATTCTCGCCAACAAAGGTCCTGATATTCACATAACCATGAGCGCGGACAAAGCGGACTACATGAAGAACCGACAAAGCAGATCCCGCTGGGCTGAATGGACCTGCCTCGATGATCGCGATAGGGATGTGGCAATGTCATCGACAAAGTACGCGCCCTGGACTCACAACATTGCGCTCGGTGGGCGCAAATCCGAGTTGAGCTACGACTACCGCACCCGAAAATATGGCAAGCACAACAGATACACTTGGACGGATGTCAAGTGGCAGCCGGAGCCCAACGGGAAGCATGTCTATCCGGAGGCATTCCGGTCGTTTGTTGGTGATTGGTATCAGGATGAGCACTATATTCCCCTGAATCGGCGTTATGGGGGCTGGTGGTAGGCTTGACCATTTGCTTGACGGTCAGAGTATTTCCTACAGGCAGCCTTCGTGAAATGCTTCCCATACAGCTTCCAGGTCGTCGCCGATGCTGGCGACTTGCCTGCTTCTTCTTGCTGTGGGTATCAGAGGACTATCGTCGAGTAGTTTCATGCACTTAGCACAGGATGTGCCTTTTACAGTCTTGTACGCGACGATCATGTTCTATGTACATCAGTCTCAATCAAGCATACTTTCTAATCTCTAAAGTTGTCTTACCAGAGTATGTGTTAAGTCGTTCGCGTTTGGCCTGGAAGCTAGACAGCGTGTGATAGACAGAAAGGGCTCCAAGGTGCCTAAACACTCGGCGTTGAGTCTGTGCTGTGTGGAGGACTCGCGATCGATGTTGACTCTGAAAGCAAGCTTCACAGAGCCCGCGACGAATTTTGTCTGTCCTACTGGTCAGCAATGCAGTTATCGATTGTGATGAGCTTCATACAACTATGCTGGTATTGTCATTCTGGGCTTCGAATTTGACATTGGGCTGCGCCTCTTGTACTTCCGTTATGATGCGAGATATCTTTTCAGTATCCAAGCTGTCGCCGTGGTTTTCAACAGCGGCACGGTGCCCATTGCGTTTGAGAACCTCACGCTCGCGACGTTCTCGCTCTACCCAGCCATGGGACGGCACCGATGCAGAGGCGGACAGGTCCAAATCCGATTCGTAACTCTTCTTGACGTGCATAAGCATTTCTTGTACCTCTGGTGTCTTCCAGGCATCGTTGAGAGCTTTTATGCCATTCTGAGAGCCGACAACGCCCTGTGAGTAAAGCTTAAAGGTCGAAGGATTAGGTGGACGGTGGAAGGGTTCGATTATTGCGGGTATCGCAAGGCGTAAATCATCGATCTGTACATGTCAATACGATTGCGCACAGAAAGAGTGGTATTTACGGACCTGGGCCTGTAGCTGTTCGAGTTGCGCAAGCGCTGCCATGCACTGCGCTTCATCCCAGCCCGCGCCTGGCTGCGCAGTTGAGTCTGGAGCGCTCATTTCCGCAGGAACTTAACCAGAACGAGAGACTGTAATTATAGTCAGGATATGGAGTTATTTTCAGAGCTGGTAAACGGTGCGTATGTGAATGCTGAGGATGTGAAGGTGGATTAAAGCTCACACGCTCATGCCTCAAGCCTCAAGCCTCAAGCTTCAAGGTTGGTTGGCGCGAATCGGTACCAGTGGAGCCCCGCAACCATGGTAAACTCCACTTCACGCACACGTCCTCACGTGCTTGCAACACACAATCTCGATCATGTACTTGAGTGTATGTCAACAGATATCTTATGGCATTATGGCAGTACAACAGCATACTTCATCGAATTCAAAGCACAGTACCCGGTATATTTAATCACAAAGCCTACACGTAAATCCAACAAATCCAAACGCTCCAAATATATGCGTGTGTACACATTATACAATAACCAAGACGAAGACTCTAAAGCTTCGCCTTGGCCTTCTCCTGCGGCCCTCGCAAAGAGTCGTAGACACTGAGACCAAGGGTATCGGCCGGCACCGGCGTGGAGTGCATGCTCAGGCCTCTTGTGTCAATCATCGAGGGGTTCAAGTCCGAGACCTTGGAGGCTCCGATCAACCTCATATTCATCTCAAACTCATCTTTCAGCAGTTGCATAGCATGGTCGACACCAGGAAGACCGTACGCGGACATGGCATAGAGGAAAGGACGGCCAATGCCAACACCAGTAGCTCCAAGACACATGGCCTTGATGATGTCGGTCGCACGTCTAATACCACCATCGATGTACACTTCAAGGCGATCCTGCCAGCCGCGTGCGCGCAACTCAGGCATGACCTCGGCGAGGATCTCGATTCCCGAGCGGGCGGTGTCAAGTTGGCGACCTCCGTGGTTGGAGAGGACAACACCCTGCACACCAACTTCAACGGCGCGAATCACATCTTCAACGCACTGAACACCCTTCAGAAGAATAGGCATCTTGGTAATGCTCTGGAACCAAGCGATATCCTTCCAGGATAGGCTCGGGTCAATGAAGGACGAGATGGCACGTGCTGCACCCTGGCTTCGGTCCACTTCTGACCCGGAGGTGCTCTGGACGCTCGTACCCACATCATTGAACTTCGATCGCATATCTTTCTCGCGGCGACCGAGCTGCGGTGCATCGACTGTGATGAAGAGTCCCTTGCAGCCGCGCTTTTCGGCGTGTTGTACAATGCGCTTGGTGACTTCGCGGTCCTTGTTCACGTAAAGTTGCAGCCACTGGACCTGGTCATCAGCCGCATCCATGATCTCGTCGAATGAGCAAGACGCCAGTGTCGGGATCATTTGAATAACGTTGTGCTTCTTCGCGCCGCGGGTCAAAACAACCTCGCCTTCTGGGTGTCCAAGTTTGCCGAGTGCAGTGGCCGTAACGTAGAAGGGGATGTCCACCTTTGTGCCGAGCATGGTGGTGGACATATCGACGTGCTCAACATCGACCAGGACTCGTGGGCGGAACCAAATCTTGTGGAAAGCGCTGTGGTTTTCGCGCAGCGTCTGCACTGTGTTAGCTATTGACAACAATAATGCAATTCGAATACTTACGATCTCATCATCGGCAGCACTCGAGTAGTATGCCCAGGCTGTTTTCTTCATGACCTTGCGTGCGACAGCCTCGAAGTCCATCAGGTTGTAGCACTGCTCCAAGATAGGCATGCGCTCAATATTCTTCTGTCTCTCCTCCTCGTAAGGGTCGAATTCCTTCTCCTCCTTTGCAACTGTTCCCATGTCCACCTCGCCGAGATGCTTGTCTTTCGGCAGGTACTTCTCGAGAGTGTCTGGCGGGTGAATGGGCTCGTACTCCTCGGTCGCATCCTTGCCAGCATACTTCAGGATAATCTTCGGACCTCCTGGGTGCTCTGGCAGGAACTCGGTGACATCGTAAGCGCGGCCGTGGACAATGACCCAACACGAATCACGGCTGTTGTGCTTTGCGATTTCCTCGCCTGTGAGCTGTACCCGCTGGGTGTTGTTGCTTGGGTGGTTCATGATGGTGGTGGCGAGGGTATCAATGAGCGAATTGTGAGACCTAAGCAGAAGAAGAGGCACAGCGGAAGACAGGCGAATGCTTGAGATGGCTTCACTTATTTCCAGACACTAAAGCTCAGGGCGAGCGGAACGTCCAGGCTGTCCACGGCCATTCCTCCACAAGCTCGGGACATCTCTTTGCGGGGACCGGAAGCTGCCCACATATCGGCTGCATTGACTGTTAGACTACTGACCATTTGTTGGCCTGGCCCCCATGGTATGTCAAAAAGAGCAACCCGACTCGGAGTTTTGTAATTCCACGCCTCTGATAGGAGCGAGCTCGGCCGCTTCACAGCTCGCGAAAATGTAAGCGGCCAGCGGTCAGCGGCCATCGGCGCAGGCGGTGGCTCCTGCCAGCACAGCGAGTCAAAATGCGGGGACAATGACGTGCATTGCAGTTCCGCCTAGAGACTGCTTTGTTGTCCAACAAACCCCATTGTCGCGTATCCTGCTCACTTTGCGTTTGCCAGCATCGATCTGATGGGCGCAATGCCCATCTTCGCCGCATTCCCAATGTTGCTGATGGTCAGGCACTTTCCGCGGCAGATCAGATATCAGATGCAATAGCGCACCTGATCATCGGCCAAGAGGCCTGACCTAGCGCCCAAACGCGCTCTCTCCCGCAGTCTCTCACCTTTTGCTTCGCTCCGCTCTGCTTGCGAGACGAAGCAAGCTCTAGCATATTGACGTCGCGGCTCGAGGAACCTGCTTCTTTTGCCTGCCACACGCTGCTCACAACGCGCCATGAGACTTGTTCGGCATTCACTTTCTTTTGTCGCCCACCGTAACAGCCACCGCAGCCGCAATCCCTGAATAAGAACAGGCAACCCCGTCCGCGACACTCGCCCCAGCACGACTGACCGACACACCTCAAATACATCAGACTCGCTTGTGATCGGCAAAGCGCGAACATGGCGAACAGTCTCGAAGCTAAGATTGTAGTGCTCGGCAGCCAGGGCGTCGGGAAGACTTCCTTTGTGCATCGCTACGTGAAGAACGCATTCGCACCACCTTCGACACAGTCAACAATAGGCGCATCCTTCCTGACCAAACGGGTCGTCGATGTCGACACTTCCACGGTCGTTCGACTGCAAATTTGGGACACCGCGGGGCAGGAACGATTTAGGTCCATTTCCAAGCTCTACTACAGAGGTATGTGAACACTCGGCCATTCGTCCATTGTTTTCATCTGATGCTACGCGTTCTCTTCTTGTTTTCACTCCTGTCTTGCCCCTTTCTCAGTGTCTGGTGTCCCCTGCAAGCTTCCCTGTTCTTGCCGCGGTGATCCTGGCCCTGGCGCTGCCCAAACACGGTCCACTCTCGATACTCCAAGTGACATACTAACTCACGCCACGTCTGCCGTTGGTTCTTGCTGGCTCGACATTCTAACACGCATCTTACACAGGAGCGAATGCGGCGGTGCTTTGCTATGACATCACTGACCCACACTCCTTCGAAGAAATGGGCCGCTGGCTCAAGGAGCTCAAGACGAACCTGGGAGACGACATAATTCTACATGTTGTAGGGACCAAATCCGACGTCGTTGCTGAAGACCCATCACAGCGTAAAGTCCCATTCGAGCGATGCATAGCATACATTGCCGAGCAGCTGTATCCCGCGCAGAATGGACAAGAGTCCAGTGGGCACCCTGGAGGCTGGGGTTCAGCACCAGCAGCTTTTCGAAGCGGGTCGATGGCATCTCCTCAGAGCAACAGATCCAGTGGCTTCTGGGGCCAGGACATTGGCTGGGATTGCTGCCATGAGATCAGCGCAAAGGATGGCGAAGGTGTGGATGAGGTCTTTCGTGTCATAACGAGGAAACTGGTCGAACAACAACAGCGTAGATTCGAGACTGAACAAAGGCAGCTTGCCATGGCCGGCATGACACCCGGCATCGACGTACACGGCAACACCAATGGATATTTCGACTACCCTGGAAATGGGAACGGGAGCTTCCGTATTGGAGCTGGAGACAAGCGTCGCAGCTGGCTTGGGTTTCCAACTACACCTGGCGTTGGCGGGCACCAACAAGAATGGGAGAACGATATCGAACAGCGACAAAAGTCGCAGAGCGGCAGGTGCTGTTGATGAGGGCTTCTGTTCGTGCTTATTCGCTTCGATTGCACACTGACACGCAACTCATCTCTTGCAATGCTGTTGAATGACGAGGCTTATCGTGTCTATGGGGGGTATACCGTGCGGCGCGATCTTAATTGCGAGAACGAGTGGCATTAGCTTGGCTTCGAGCAGTAGGGGGTCCTCAACATGGACACGCTGGACTAAAGCCTGTCGCCCGGCTTCGATTTTGAGACGGACCTGCCACCCAAGATACGTGGGTCCCTCCATTTATTGTTTGCGTTGTTAAAGAAGTCCTACGTGACCTTTCTTTGCATAGCATTTTGTCCCGATGTTTTCAATCCACGGGACCGAACATTCTAATGTCAGCATAGCGAGTCCATTTACTTCTTTGACCAACAGTTCTTTTATGCTAGTCTCTTGAAAGAGCTACGATGTTACGGGTACAGATGTGGCGGTCAGCGCTGCTTGACGATTGTACAAGAGAATTCAGCTTGATTGTTATCCGACAATGATGGTACCGTTGCCACGAGTGCTCGACACTGGCTCTATACAACCCCACATTTACTAACTGAACGCTCGAATGTACACCAAGAGACCAGTCTATCGAGCTGCCAGTAATCTATTCAGGATGCAAGCTTGATACACGCATTATACATATTCAGGTCAAAGCCAAACCAACATATTCTCCAGGGTGATACCTGACGTGTTTCATTCTGGCCAGGAGCACCCTTTGACTTGCTAAGAACACAATGCTAAACAATCTAGTCGACATAGACACAAAAGAGGAACACGAAACGGAAAGGAGAGTCGTTGCTACTATCGGCCATTCCACTGAGAGACGCACGATGCATTTAGCCGGCAACGCGAGCGCTCATGCGAACGGACGGCTGATCCTCGACCGCGTCCCAGGACAGCGCGATCTTGGCTTGAGCATCCTCGTCGTCGAGGCGCGCACTCATTGGCTCGAACACGGGGCTCGCGGAGCGCGATATGTCTGGTTGTGGCACAGTCAATTGCAAGCTGGATCCGTGGGCTTGGGTCCGCGCGGGAACGAGCAAGGCACCCTCGTCCATTAGCGAGTCCCGTTTTCGTGGCAGCTTCTGCCGGAAGCCCAGCTCGCTGGCTACCATCTCAATGCTCTTGAAGTACTAGGGTTGCGTTTCAGCTTTGGGGATCTGTGGATGCTGTGCGCCAGGGGGGCTGGTGGTGCTGGGTACGTACCTTGACTGTCTTGACCTGCAGCTCCAGTGTGGCATCCTCGTCAACGACGATCATTGGGTGTGGGTGGGATTGAAGGCTGGACAGAGTCCACATATGGTTCACACCGCCTTCGATGCATCGCTGCAGAGCCAATGCTTTGTGTGCGCCGGTGATGATGATGACGACCTCGCGCGCCTGAGGTCACGTTAGCCATACTGTTGAGCTGAACACATACACGCTGGTGAAACGTACATCGAGCACTGTCTGGACTCCGACCGTCAGTGCCATCCTGGGCACTTGGTCCAGGTCGTTGCCGAAGAACCGTGAGTTGGCCAGTATGGTATCGTAGGCAAGGGTCTTCACACGCGTACGAGACTTGAGGCTGGAACCGGGCTCATTAAAGGCGATGTGGCCATCAGGACCAATGCCGCCAAGAAAAAGCTCGATGCCTCCAACAGCTCTGATCTTCTCCTCATACTTGTGGCACTCGAGCTCAAGATCCGGAGCGTTGCCGTTGAGGATATTGATGTTGTCTGGTTTCACATCGACATGGGAGAAGAAGTGCTTGTACATGAAGCTGTGGTAGCTCTCAGGGTGGTCCCGTGGAATCCCAACATACTCGTCCTGAGTCGGTCAGCCTCTTGTGCTCCCTGCCACGCTGCCGTGTCACACTCTGAGGCAAGGGTGTCTCGAGACAACGCAGGGTCAATACTTCGTACCATGTTGAAGGTAATCACATTGCGAAAAGAGATCTCGCCAGACTTATGCCGTTGAACAAGATGTTTGTAGACGAGCACCGGGCTACTGCCAGTGGGCAGACCGAGCACGAATGGTCGTTCAGCTGTGGGATCGAATGTCTTGATACGTTCTATGCTTGGACATTAGTGACCTGCCTAATATGCAAGGGATTGCAGGAGCAAGCACCAATGATGTAGTCTGCAATATACTTGGACGCAGCTGAGGGGTCGTCGCGAATGATCAGCCGCCTAGAAGCGGTAAGCGTACAGTGAGATATAGGCAGGCTGCTGCATGAGCATACATGATGAATTGTATGGTACTGTATGGCCTGTGTCTGGCCTGATGACCGGAGATGTTCTGAGGTGAGCAGTAAGGATTTGGGGTCGCAGGAACTCTCAACAGCAGCACAAGGGTATTTCAGACTTTTTGGGAGCCCTCGGGGTCTTCACGTGGTCTTCACGTCACTTTTGCGGGGGGGACTTAGGGTTGCGAGCTCGTTCATCAATCAGGGTCTCCTTTGTCAGAACGTGACAGCGGCGACAGGTGCCGGATGCGATCTTCCAGTCTGGCTAGCATCGAAACGTCTCTTTCCGTCCACCAGTCCATGGTGGGCTCGTGGTGGGTCAGATGCTCACGAGCAGTGCGATGGACGCTGAAGGGAACGTGGTGGTACAACGCGCTTATCTCCCAATGCTGTCAGACGAGGGGCTATGTCACAGCAGCATGGACTGTGGCCCTGCTTGCTGCTGACGGCTGCGACGCCGTTAGTCATGGCAAGGCTCCACGCGACGGCCAGCATTGCCAGTAGAGTCTGCGCATGGCGTTCGCATAACTGCGGAGCACGATGAAGCTGGTCGATAAGCTGGTGATAGTCGAGATAGCGGACGTGTGGGTGACGCCCGTGGTGGTATCGTCGGGGCGGAGGGTTACACTTACGGCGTTGTCTAGCGCGAGTCAAGCAGCGACCAGCTGGGAAGGAACGCCTTTCAATCTGGGATACACTGGGCCCCCTGTCGCTGTTATCGAGGGTTCCCCACTAATCCCCGCCTCCCGCGTCGGGCGACCAAGCCAGTCGTGTGTCCTGCAGCGTTGCGCAACGGCGCGCTCTGGCTGTCTGCCAGCGCCAACAGGCGGCGTTCGTATCGCGAGCCGGTGCCACGGCCAGGTCAGGTTCCAGTCGGCGCAAGCGTTGGCGCTCTTTGCCTGCTGTTCTCAGGGCAAGGATAGTCGCGTGCAGCCTCGGATCAAAAGCGGGAAGCTCCTGCAGCTTGGACAGTGAATGGGCGCCGACCCTTGCTAATATTTATAGCTAGGGACCATCGTGCAGTGGTCTGAGCGGCCAGCCCAGTATCTTAACTTCACCTCCGCTCGCTCTTCCCGTTCCTTCTTGCACTGTTCAACCATCTCGACATTCCACCCGCGAGCTCGAGTCCGCACCCTGCAGCAGCAGCTACCCGTCAACCCCTGCCTGTCGCACAATGTCGACCACTACCGCCAACGACGAGAAGGGCTCTGTTCCCGCCCACGATGTTCACTCGCCAGAGCACTCGTTGAGTGATAGCACCGCGCTGCAGCTTCCCAACTCATGGAAGTACAAGCGCTTCTCCATCTTCGGCTACAAGCTGCCCTGGATGGCCTCGCCGCCTGTCCAGCTTGTTATTGTCTCGCTCGTATGCTTCATGTGCCCGGGCATGTTCAACGCCCTCAATGGCATGGGAGGAGGCGGCCAGCTTGACCCTACCGCCAACAACCGAGCCAACACTGCTCTGTACTCGACCTTCGCCGTGGTCGGTTTCTTTGCCGGTACCTTCACCAACAAGCTGGGAATCCGCACTGCCCTCTCCTTCGGTGGCATTGGCTACTCAGTCTACGTTGCTTCCTATCTGAGCTACAACCACACCAGGAACCTAGGCTTCACCACCTTTGCAGGCGCGCTTCTCGGTGTGTGCGCTGGCCTGCTCTGGTGCGCTCAGGGCGCCATCATGATGTCCTACCCTCCTGAGGAGTCAAAGGGCCGATACATTTCCTGGTTCTGGATGATTTTCAACCTCGGTGCCGTGATCGGCAGTCTGGTACGTCACACATTAACCTGTGTAACAACTTCTGAATGCTAACAAACGCTAGATTCCTCTGGGCCAGAACATGCACACAACTACAGCCGCCTCGGTCAACGACGGCACCTATGTTGGATTTCTCGTCCTCACCATTCTCGGCGCTACGCTCGCCTGGGTACTTGTCGATGCAAAGGACGTCATCCGTTCGGACGGCTCCAAGGTCATTGTCATGAAGCACCCTTCATGGAAGTCCGAATTCATGGGACTCGGTGAGACCATCGTCAGCGACCCGTACATTATCGCTCTTTTCCCCATGTTCCTGGCCTCCAACTGGTTTTACGCCTACCATTTCACTCAAGTGAATGGCGCCTACTTCAACACCCGCACCCGAGCACTGAACGGCGTCGTCTACTATATCATGCAGATTGTTGGTGCATACATCTTCGGCTTTGCCCTCGACATCAAGGGAGTTCGCCGTACTGTTCGTGCCAAGTGTGCTTGGGCCGCTCTCTTCATCACCATCATGATTGTATGGGGCTTTGGCTACATGTTCCAGAAGACCTATGACCGCGCCTGGGCCTCAAACCCGGCCAACAAGAAAGACTGGTCTGACACTGGTTACGCAGGACCCTTTGTCCTATACATGTTCTACGGTTTCTCCGACGCCGCGTGGCAGACCTGCGTCTACTGGTTTATGGGTGCCCTGACCAACAACGGCCGCAAGCTTGCGAACTTCGCTGGTTTTTATAAGGGTATTCAGTCTGCTGGTGGTGCAATCACGTGGGCTCTCGATAATAACGGCATCGAGTACATGGACATGTTCGCCACCAACTGGGGTCTTTTGGGTGGCAGCTTGCTCATTGCCCTACCCGTCATTCTCTGGAGAGTGAAAGATACCGTCCCTATCGATGAAGACATTGCCTTCACCGACGAAACTGTTGCCGAGGTCGCCCCCAAGGCCCGCGTCTCCAGCGCGCAAGACGATGTCGAGAAGGTTTGAATCTGTCTTTTGGTACCGAGTTTTATGATTCATGACCTCATCTCATTTTAATCTCAAATGGTCTTGAAAGTGTTTTTGTGATTACGATTTGGCCATGGCATGTTTGATACCACGATTATCAAGAATCGTTCTTGTACATCACTTCGCAGAGTCATGTTGCCTGTGTCTCAGACACTCGATTACCGAGCTGTCTGACAGGTCTCTGTGCGATATCCTCGAGTCATTCATTTTCATATGCATCGGTTGGCAGCAATAGGAGCGAGTCCGACAAATTCAACTTCTAATTAGTCCAATTTTGTGCAACATACGATCGATCGCGAGTCTTGGTGTGTTAAAGGTCTCACTGTGCCACGAATGCGCACGAAATCTCAAACTTCTTGCCGAAGATCTCGTCATTCAGCCTCGCAAGCTTGTAGCACAAAGAATCTTATCTGCGTCGCCCCTTAAAAGCATCGGGACGTTCTACCCTGCGTAAAGATATGTACGCAACAGTTTCGAATGCGATGAAACGTCTGCGCCCTTTGGTGTCATGTGCACTAACAGCATTCTTGCCTGCCCAGTTTTGCGCAAGGCTGCTTGCTCTGTCCTTGCTGCCTATGCTGGGGCAGGAGCACTGACTACCTCTACAAGCTCGTTCTCGCCAGCCACGGTACGCGACACGAGGTTTCAATCCAAGCTTAAGAGCGCGCTCAACGCACCCTGGGCCCACGAGGGCAACGTGTTACATGCGGACATGCGGGGTACGTAGTGTTGTCGACAAATGTCACTGGATGTCTCGACAAACTATCGTTTGCTTTAAACGAACTATATTGCATAACAGCTCTCGATGCGCATGAACGCCTCGTCAGCAGCGACGTTGGATTGTATTGATTTGCGGCGTTTGATTAACCAAGCACGGCTACCTGGCTGATGGAAACGACGTGCTGCAGCAAAAGCGGGAGCGGCACGGCTCCCGTTCGCTCAGGCCGCGAATACAGAAGATTGTTCCCAAGATTACCGCAAAGGAGATTTTTGCCCGTGGTCGCACACATGGACGAGTGAGATCGCCACAGCCGCAGGACGCCTGCAATTTAACTGAATCGCGGCGGGCCATCCACTCGAGTCCCGGCCTCACGCCTTCATGTGGCTAAGCGCGTGCGATCGAATGTAACGTAGCAAAGAAACCCCACCAACGCTCGCCTTGCCTGCACTCGCCTTGCCTGGCGCCAGCGACGTTGGCCGCGACCAGCGTCCTTGCTGCCGTGCTTCTAGCAAATACAACCCTTATGCTCTGGATGACCGTATCACCAGGCGATATCGGTCACCACCGGCCCGCAGCAACCTCGCTGTGCATTGGAATCCACTGTGCTGGAAGAACTTGCTGGTTTTCCGAGTCTGATATAACACACGCAAACGACTTCCACTTCTAAGACCTGGCCCCGCTGTCGTTGCTACTTTCACAATACTCTGCCCCTCCATGCCCTCCCTGACGTTGAGACGGTTCAAAAGCCGCCGCGTCACCCATCACTCTGACTGCAACGGCGCTTCGGAAGGCAATCACCATTCGTTGACCTGCCCTGACAACGACAACACCCATCGCTGCTGGTACAAACAGCTCATGCTTGATTTTTGGCAGGGCCTGCTTGCGGCTCTGGAGCAATTGACCATGCTTCCCTCTTTAATACACACCGTACTGCCGTTGACCTCACGGAAGCGCAACATGCGTGAAGCCTTGCGGACGTATGACCGCACCATGGACGACTTCTTGCGCGAGGTACAACGCCAGCTGGAAGACCCTCTCGACTCCGCGAGGCTGCAACAAATCTCCGCAGGGCTACAGGAGCAGTTCGTCCCAAAATTACAAGCTAGCGATATCTGCATGCTTCCATCTTATAACCACAAGCTGCCCTCTGGACTTGAAAAGGGGACGTACCTGGCACTCGATGTTGGCGGCTCAACGTTCCGTGTTGCTCTTGTAGAGCTAAACGGCAAGCAACCCGGTGCCAAGAACATGCGCATCGTCAACATGAAAAGCTTCAAGATCGATGAGAAAGTTCGCCAACGGTCAGGGACAGATTTCTTCGACTGGATGGCCGAAAAGATTGAGATTGCGCTCGCAGAAGCTCCTCCCAAGAAAGTCGACAACATGGATAGTTTCCCTATGGGACTAGCATGGTCCTTCCCAATTGAGTATGTACAGTTACCTACTTAACAACACATGTCTAATATCTTCTAGACAAACGTCAGCACGCAGCGGAAACCTGCTTGACATGGGCAAAGGGTTCCACGCAACTGACGGTGTTCTCGGCCAAGATCTTAGTGAACTGATAATGGCGCCGTGCAAGAAAAGGGTAGGCCTTGCGTCAGGAATGTTGTCTAACATATCACTAACCGCCAAACAGAAACTGCCGGTGCACTTGGACTCTATTGTCAACGACTCTTCTGCAACGCTGCTGTCACAGGCGTACGAGGATCCATCAACACGCTTTGCCGTCATACTCGGAACTGGCTTTAACATCTCCGTGCACCTACCCGTTTCGTCACTCGCATCAACAAAATACAAGGGCTACCCCCAAAAGTGGCTAGATGAGGCCACGCATGTCCTCGTTAATACCGAATGCAGCATGTTCGGGAAAAACGTATTTCCTACCACTCGCTGGGACGATCAGCTCAATGCCACGCACATGCGCCCGGACTTCCAGCCGTTTGAGCACATGATCAGCGGTCGCTACCTCGGGGAGATTGTCCGTCTGATCATCGTCGAAGCGGTGCGCACCGCGGGCCTGTTCAGCGGCGAGCTGCCCGCCAAGATGAACGAGCCCTACTCCCTCGACACCGGCACCATTGCCGCAATGGAAATGGACGGCTCCAAACACCTCTCCGCCGCCACTGCGCTGCTGCAAACAAAGCACCCCCTCAGCAAGCTGCCTTCCTACAACGATATCCAGTTCGTGCGTCAGATCTCCCAGCTCGTTTCGCACCGCGCCGCCGGCTTCCTTGCCACAGGAATCCACGCCCTGTGGGCGCTGCGCACCGCCGCCGAGGGCCTGACGCCAGCATCCGCGGGCCGGATGAGCATCGGCTGCAACGGGTCTGTGATCGAGAAGTACCCCTTGTTCAAGGAATTGTGCCAGGAGCATCTGAACGAGCTGGCGACAGCGTCGGGCGCCGGGCCCGGCGCCATCAAGCTCGAGATCGCCGTCGAGTCTGCCATCTTCGGAGCGGCGGTGTCGGTCTGTAGCCTTGAGGGCCAGTAGATCAGGCCTGGTCTCACTCCCTTTTCGACACGCAAGCAGCAGGCATAGAAGACATGGATGCGCCACACATACACATACGCGCACACACGTAATGCAACGCATTGAGCATTTGCTTTATACCCCTTAGCGACGGAGTTTTGCACATAGGTTTCCAGCACACGGGGACAAGACGGGCGTTCTTGTATCTCTAGACAAGGCGAACCGGGCGGTGGGCTCACGGCTGCATGAGGGAACAGGAGACATACGATGAGACGAGTTCCCTAGGCGTTTATTTTTGAGGTTGGAATACATCTTATCAGCATCTGTCACAGCCGCTGAGGCTAGCAATCTACGCGTACACTATTGTTGAGTACTACTATCGAGTTATCTTGCGTGTCGAATCTCCCCCTTTTCAAATCTCGGTCCGTTGGACGTGATTACTGAGTCCTTCGTCACCAAGTCTCATGCTCCCAGTTTCGGTCAATCAGATCCAAGTCACTTCCCGCCGAACGCCCATGTGCCCTCCGAGACCGAGATGCATCCCGCTGATCGCATCCCTTCCAGCAACACCTGTCAGACACGAGTCCACGGAATGTTCCTACGAGGTGGTAGCAGGCAGGCCGGCATGTGCGGATGCACGCGGATGAAACATGGCAGGACGATAGCATTGTGACGGCGGGAGCATGCAGCATGGGGTTTATCGGAGCGTGGTAACGTCCTCAGGGTATGGGTGCAGTGTGGGGAATGTGGAGAACGAACAAGGCTTATACTGTAGCAACGCGAGGGTACCATGGTGTCTTTACATCTCAAGCCACATGGGCAGAAGGAGTGTATAGTGTGTCCCTGGTAGGCCCACCGAGTAACGTGGATCGGCGAAAGGCACGTACGAGGCAGGTCGGAGTTCGTTCGTGGAGATCGGCTTCTAGCGTCACTACTTGATGCAGGAACGAGGGTCGTTCTTGGTTCCAGTGTGAGTCTTGACAACAATCGTCATCTGCAGTGTCACCCGATGGCACGTCCCTGAAACTGTGCCATCGAGCACAGAGATCCAGAGCACAAGATGCTACGACCTGCTTTTTCAAGCAATGTTTCCCTGAAACGAGGTCCTCTAAGTAAGTTGTAGGGTGCTGACGGGTGGTGATACGCGTATCCACACAGTCCCACGTGCACTGTTGACGACCCACAAGCCGAGGATAGCCAAGCCTTGTTTGCCCGGTCCGCGGTGCCTGAGACCTTCATGAACTAGAGCTCCGGCGTGCTATCAGAACTAACCTGACAGCTGAAAAACAAAAACAAAGGAGATCGTGATGCAATTGTCAGTCTCGAAAATGCCAAGACCCGATTGTGGATGCAGCTGCAAGCTGAGGCCATGGAACGTTGCATCGTTGGTGACCATCGGCGCAATGCCACAACAACACCACGGCACGCACGACATCTTCTGTTTTTGACTCCAAGTTTTCGTATCGAGTTGGCCAACAATGGCTTCGAATTTGTGCTTGGCGGTGGTCACGTCTTTGTGCACTCTTCTTGACTTGTGATTGTTAGCAGAAATTGATTTGCATACCATGTCTTCGTTCAGCTCTTTGCGAAGCCGAACTGCCATGACTGTGGATGGCGTTGCTGACATGCTGACTGTTGTTACATTCTCGCGCCATCCTACTGCAAGCGGTTGTTGCTTTCGGTCTGCGAAATGGACGAATGGTGACTTTCCAGGTAAAGGCACGTACGAAAAGTTGCAGTCAAGGTCGCGACCCGGCCACTGTATTCTGTGAACGTAACCATTATGCAGTCATGCTGGTCTGTTGAATCTCATGTTTGCCTGAAAAGTACTCATGGAATTCACAACCGGTGGATATAGTGCTGCCTGTAGCCAACGCCCAAATAAAACCGTGGTCTGGTATAATGACAAAACATATGACATCCGAAAGAATCCAGATAGAACCCGACCGTTGAGTCAGGTAGTACGAGGAAAGTCGTAAGCATCGTGAAGCAGAGTAGCTATGCTCGCTGACTGTCGAAAACTGACAACTGAGCAGGTGGAATTGGGTACGAAGAAGAATTGGTCTTGAAGAGCTCCAAGCTGCACACTTCGCAAAGCGATCGACCAAACATTGCTTCGAAGAGGCTACCGCTCTGATGCGAATGTTAGTTCATCGCCGAAGCTTTTGATATGTCCGGCAGCGAGTAAGAGCAAGAGGAGCTTGCAGTTTTCGCGAGTTTCGAGCTGCAGGACAACATTCCGCAGAAAATTGGTAAATCGCCACGGCAAGACGCTAGGCTCAGCAATGACCTAGACAGGAGAGATCGCTGCAAGTAATGACGCACAAACCCATAGCGACAACGTTCGCTGACTTCCAAGGCCTCAGTAGACAGAAGCTTCAAAGTACCGTTTCGACCGATTCTTCCTCTCGAGAGACGTCGGGTCTTGTGGCAAATTTGTGTGATGGACAACATGCGGTCTGTAGACGGCATCCACAGGTGGCATCCAATCATCAAGACCAAGAGGAAAGTATTCGTAGAGCAGGTCAGCACTTTCGTCAGGACTGTTGATGATACCTATAGAGAACGAAGGCGGTCGCAGCGGCGCAGTGCGTTTTCTAGCATGCTCCACAGGCGACGGTACTTTCTTTGGCTCGTCATCAGTAAGTGAAAGAGTGACTGGAGCTATCGACGTGCGTTGTGGCGGAGGCACGCTTCTCGAAATCTCAGGCGTTGACTGTGCATAGGGTGTTGCGTGAGGCATCTGAGACGACGGTGGGTCTGGAATTGCAGTCATGGCTCCGCCGCCTGGGAGCTTCCAATCAAGGAAGTCGGGCGACACTGGCACCTCGTTTGTGCTGAAGTCATATGGTATCGGCATCATGTTTTCTGCTTTCACAGTCGACGTCATGTTACTCTGTCCGTGGCTCTGACTGGTCTGCACAGTATCGCCGGTGGTTGTGCGACTTGGCTGCTGGGCCAAGTGAGACTTGCGTGCCTGTGTAGTTCCACCACTGATGGGCATGTCCTTGCGCGATTGGAAGTTCCGCGGACTCCTGCCACGTACGATGATTGCACTCGAGTGAATCTCGCACAGAGGTATCTTGGCGCCATTGGCGAGCGTGGCTACAACTTTCAGGCGCACTACAAAGTGCTGCTGTAGCTCTTTTCTTCTCCCGTTGTTGGCCGTTGCAATACGGAACTGCAGTCTTTTCCAGCTGATAGGAAAGGAGACGTAGTTGCTGTCCATATCCTGACCTGTTGACAGATCCAAAGGATATGTGGGAGGCTCTTTCTCTGTCTTGTCTTCCACTGGCACTGTACTTGTGGCGGGTGTCTTCCACGGCACCGAGATGATCTTGACTGAGTTGCCTTCGAGCGACTCGGTTGCGGATATGGTGAGCTCTTGGGCTAATATGGGTATTTGGTCGCCATGATCAGTCAGGACTACATGCATGCTTCTCGGCAATGTAACTGTGCCGGTGATTTGGAAGAGGTTGCGGCGATAGCAGGTCAATTCAGACGGGGGTGGCTGCACGTCGCCAGCGGTAGCCCAAGGCGACTCAGCGAGGAAGAACATGCCATGGAGCTGGGCAGACATGGACATGGTGACTTTCTGCTGCAGACCGAGGTCTAGAACAGTGTAGGGAATACTAGGCAAAGAGAAGCTGAGCAGCTTGTTGTTGCTGTCGATGCTGGGGCTTTCGGGGACGCCGTTCTGCTCGTGCGGGTGGATCGACTGCTCGTAGGTGCTGTGGACGTCGGAGAAGGGGTCTTCGTATGTGCTTGGGAAGCGCCTGAGGGGCGGTGCTGGGTGCTGCATGTGGTACTGCGAGACGGAGAAAGCATCTTCGCTTCTGTGCGCAAAGGTCAGCGTGCAATGGCAGCAGCGGCCGGGGCTGCTTACGCGAACGTTTCGTTGTCGAACACAGAGCGCTGGTCGTACTGGTCGAGCGAGTTCATCTGCATGGCCATGTGCTGCTGGTCAGGCCCGGAACCGTTCTGCATGAGCATTGGGGTCGCTAGATAGGACATGGTGCTGGTGTCGAAGCCGTCCATGGCGGGCGTGCGAATTGGCGCAGGCAAGGGCAAGGGCAAGGCGCATTCGCGCGACGGACGGGCAGGCGCGAGCGGGCGGCGTGGGCGGTGGTGAGCGTGGGAGGTGGCAGCGCAAGTGAGGCCCGCTTGGTCGTCGTCGGCGCGGAGAAGCTGGGGTCGACTGGCGGGCGGGCGCAGGTGGATGGGCTAGGGCAAGGGTGTGTTTTGGCGAGAGATTGAGACGGCACTGTCGCTGATGCAAGCGCCGCAGAGGGAGCGCAGCCGGCAGAGCGCGCGCACCAGGCAATACTGCTGTAGCTCGCAGGCCTGTCGCTGCTGAAGCTGTGCGACTCGAGCCAACCCCAAGTGATCACATGCAGGCCGCAATCGCCAAGATTGCGCAGCACTCGACAATGCAGATGCAGGCGAGGAAAGCTCCCGCGGTGGGGCGCCGGCACCAGCAACGTCTTCGTGCAGGCTGCAGACAAAGAGAAAGGCGCCCGAAAGAGGTCGTTGCAAGACAAGGCTGCACGGCGGCGAGGATTCTCGAAGACCTCTCGAACGGACAAGCCGAACATTGGCAGCAGATCAGGACCGCCGTCCAGCCGAGTCCGCCGCTCAGCGAATCGCGGCTCCTCCTCCACCCCCAATTCGAAGCTTTGGCCAGTGCGGTCATTAATAGCTCAAGCTTTCCTTGCTGCTCCGCAGCTCTATCCCGACGACGTTTGCCCGCGTCCATGTTATGCAACTGCTTGTCATGTACATGTATGTTTACCAGGTGCAATAATGCTCCTTTGCCATCAAAAACGGGGTACGAAGGGAGGCGACATGCTCGTATCGTGGTCGGTGGGCAGGTGCAACCGAGGGCTTGCTCGTCCCTTCCGCTTTGGGACCACCACACGGATGACTGCATCATCGCAATCCAAAAGATTGGTTTTGTATCGCGTGAGCTGAGTGAGATGAACAGTCCTCCTTCATTATTTCGAATAAGCTGCAAACTACGACTTGACACATGGTCATTCAAAAGGACGTGTAACATTGAAACGCCCCGACGCCGGGTATGCCAGGCGAATAATCATTCCCAATTAGTCCTTTATCAAAATCACCAAACCTTGTGTAACCTCTCACCATCAACTTCAGAACGCCTTGAGAAAAGTGCTGTAGGGCGCTCAAGCAGGGGGTATCGTAGTCCATGTTGCTGCATCGCACGACACCTCCTCGAAGTTATGCATGACGTCAAAGCCCATTGTAGAGTAGCCGTCGAAATTCCCATCACCGTCCATCTACGCACGTTAGTCCACGCACAGTAAGAAAATTTGGTATAACTCACATAGTCGAGCAAACAGGCGCTGCATCCCTGTTGCTTGATCTGCCGCATCCCAAGCAGGATGAGTCCTTGGAGCAGCGTCGAATACTCCCCTACACCTGGCGAAATTACTGGTGAAGAGATGCCTCCAGCGGACTCGTTGAGATCTTTCAGCGGCGGAACGTACTCGGAAAGACGTGAGTGGTGGTTGTAGAGCACCACGGTACCTACCAGAGCGCCGTCTTCAGGACGTTTGGCACGAATGATGCCGCAAGCCTGGGGATCTTGGAGCGCCAGCTTGTACACCTCGGCTAAGCCCTGTCGATTGCTGGTCTTGATGTGATCCAGGATCGGACCAGCATATTCCCAGCCGTAGACAAGATCAAACTGTGCGCCGGCACTTGCTAAGCTCTTCGCCATGCCTTCAGGTGGAGTCCATGTCTGCAGGTTGCGAGCTACCATGCTGCAGATAGGTCTTGAGAGCGCTGCATTCCAGCCCAAGTTGGCAAACCATGACCTTAAACGCTTACGCTCAGGGCCGTGGCCTGTGGGAATCCCCAGGTACACGCTTGGCAGTCTAGATCCCAGCTGGAACCGCTTGATGCCTTCTTTCTGCAACAATGTTCGAATGGCGCGGTTGTGCAGCGAATGTCCAATGGACAGCTTTCGTCTCGCTGGATCTACGAACAGAGCGCTGATGACTCCTGTACCTGTCGACTTGAAGAAGTACGTCGAGCAGAAACCATACAGTGCTTGAGTACTGCTGTTTCTCACTACGAAATGTGACTCTTCGACCTCTGGATGGTGCAGTATGAACGAGCTTGATGTCGCACTAGACAGTTCAGATCGCTGATTCGGTGCAGTCCCCTCCATGACTACGTTGATGAGTGCATCAAGAGCGTTTCCGTCTCGTTCCTCATTGAAGATCTCGACCAACCAGTGCTGCCTTGAAGGGTGTAGCTTTTGGCTCTTGCTGATGGTTCCTGGTAGTGTTCCTGTTGGTGAGAGCTCACCATACAAGACTCTCACCAAAGAGTTGAGCGCTGTTTCGGTAAAGTCGTACGTGCAAATATATGTTCCAATCGTACTGTCCATAGCAAAATCATATGGTGAGCTCACAGCAACTACAATCAGGGGCTTCTCGCGCTTCTCACCACCAGTCGTGTACTGCATGTTGCAAATCATCGAGACGTGCTTCGTGAAGCCCGTTTGATACAAGTTTCGATTAGCGTCTGCTGTGAGGATGATGACCGCACTCGCGCGATTGATGAGGTTCTCGTGTACAGGTCGGACACCGTTAGCTGTGTAAGAAGTGTGCAACACTCGCCCGTTCCGTTGTCTAGCAAGAGATCTTCCAAGTTCTCTGAAAACTCGCTCACCACTCATTACAGATGAACTGTGCTCCCAAGCATGAGGTTCCGGCGAGTTGGTAGCCGCAGCGTCAGACAATTCTCGTGATGCGGCAGATGCAGCCAGCGGCTTCACCAATGGTGTAAGCAGAAGCAGCTCTTCTTCGCTCTCCAATATGTTTGTCAACGGTAGAAGCCTGTTCTTGTCACGAACAACCGAGATCGAGCTGTTGTATGCCTTTGTAGACAGTGCTGTGTGTGAAGGCTGGAGCGTTTCGAGGTAGTCGATCCCTGGAGGGTTCAGAGCCTTTTCCCACGATGTG
The DNA here is from genome assembly GCA_022560025.1 of Stagonosporopsis chrysanthemi. Classification (NCBI taxonomy): domain Eukaryota; kingdom Fungi; phylum Ascomycota; class Dothideomycetes; order Pleosporales; family Didymellaceae; genus Stagonosporopsis; species Stagonosporopsis chrysanthemi. The sequence continues at coordinate 213,895 of JAFISE010000018.1, forward strand.
CATTTGGCCTTCAGAGCCAGGACACGCTTGAGTGAGTTGTAGATCCTCTGCTTAGAAACTGCCTCATTCTCAATTCCTGTTTTGAGTCCCTTCATACCTTCTTGCTGGAATTCGGGTGATCGGCATAGAAGTACGACATCACAACCGGCGTTGACGGCCATGACCGTGCCACCGCCGACACCTATATTGTGACTGAGAGCTTCCATCTCTAGACACTCGGAGACAACCACACCATTGAATTTCAGGTCTGTTCGTAAGAGCCCGTCGATCACTTGTTCGGAAAGGCAGGCGTGCATGGCGTTCAAGCCTGCTGAAGACATCGCGCATCCACCAACAAACATAGAGTCAAGGCCTCTTTCGATGGCCTTCTTGTACGGAATCAACGCGCTCAAACTCAGCTGCTCCAAAGATTCGGTGATGATGGGCACATCGAGACTTGAGCCGAGGAATTCGATATTGCCGTATGACGGGAAATGCTTTCCAAGCGTTACCACTCCGGCTTCCTTGTAGCCTTGCATGAATGCGCAGCCATACGCAGCAACTTCCTGGGGATCATCGCCAGCAGTTCTGACTCCGAGAGGTTGATTCCGCGCATTGGTGAGAACGTCGAGACAAGGACCGAATATCCAGTTGATACCGCAGGCAGCGATCTCCTGTGCAGTTGCCTTTGCTACTTCGAAAGCCAACTCGGTTGATCCTGCGGCTGCAACACCCATGTTGCTGGGGTATTGGCGAATGTAAATTTCGTCAAAGAGGCTGTTGACGCCGCCATTTTCTTGGTCAAGGCCAATGGCAAGAGGCACCGGGTGTCCGGCTTCATGGGCGATCTTCTGCAAATCGTAACAGAGCTTTGTGGTCTGCTCGGCGGCTTGACGATAGCGTTAGCATCGCGTGCAAGGCCATTCGATCGCTGTGAAAATGATTGCTCACATTTGCAGTTCTTTGCGGTGAGCAAGATGGAGCCAACCTTGAACTCCTCGATAATTGTCCGAATATGTGGGGTCACGGTGGTCCCGTCGAATCCCATCATGAACAGTTGGCCCTGGATGTCACGTTACCAGCCGATCCACTATGTCACATAATGTGACAGGCGCTACATACCATGGTCCTGCATGATGATAGCGTTAGCCAGATCTTCGGTCACATTGCGCAGGGTGTGAAAATGAACGCGCGGAGCTCACCTATCCAGATCATCCCAAACCGGGTCCAGCTTCTCGGTTTTGGCCGCCATGATGACCGCGCCTGTCGCATATGGCCCGGAAGCGAACTGAACCTGCGATGGGCGTTGGGGCTTGAACGTGACTCGCGGCGGCTTGTTAATGGAGGAAAGATGGAGGTGGATGCAACGGTCGCATTCACGCTTTCCGGGGGGCGCATGCCTTGGCCCCACTTTCGTCCTCGCTTGTGGAGGGCCAGGTGATGGCTTCGAGCGTTATCGACGACTTTGCATCAATACTACCTCAAGTACTACCGCGATAGATCCAAATGCGCAGTGGGGAGCGATAAGCTCTAGAATCTCATTGTTGTGTCACATCGTTTCCAGTACCCAGTAAATCTGCGTGCTCAGAAGGCGTGCGCTTTTGGCGGTATCCGGTGGCATTGTGACAGGAGCTTGCGTCCGCCCGTGATAGGTAACGGCGTCATCGTAGCTGATCTCTTTAGGCTTCAGGCTTCATTAATACCACAGTGTGCGCGCCCTTCATTTGAGGTTCGTTGAGCCCTGTCTCAATCCGCGTTCCTTTCCCTATCCGGCCGTTGCCCTGTTCTTGTTCCCTTACTTTCAACCCTTACGGCTCAATACTCCACTATCCGGGCCTCTGCGAGTCTCACAGTGTACAATATGCCATTATTGATTACCAGGAGTGGCAATCCGGACTTCGCACAGGAAGGATCTGGCGTAACCAAGTTTACTAATTGCCTATTAGTCAAGGGCAATGATCTCGTCAAAGAGGATCTCTGGGTCAGCTCTATCAGTGGCAAGATCCTAAATGGACAAGAAGTACTGTTTGAGCACAAGATCGCACCCGAAGAAGTTATCGACCTTGGAGGCCGCATCCTCTCTCCTGGTCTGATCGAGACTCAGCTGAATGGCGCATACGGATTTGATTTCTCGGTCATCCCAGATGAGGGTGCTGCAGCCTATGGGAAGGGCGTGCTTCGAGTCAACAGAAACCTCATCACGACAGGCGTGACGTCCTACCTGCCGACAATGACTTCGCAGCGCCCCGAAGTCTATCACGAGGTTTGTACAAGAACGCTCAGGTAGTCAAGCATTAACTAAAAGCTGCCAGGCCTTGCCCTACTTAGGGCCCTCGGGCGCCACTCGCGATCCATCCTACGGTTCAGAGTCCTTGGGCGCTCATTGTGAAGGCCCTTTCATGAACTGCTCGAAGAACGGTATCCACAGGGCTGATCTCCTGCATGCTCCAGTAAATGGCATCGCAGATATAGTCAGTTGCTATGGTGCAGCGAACCTCGGTTCGTCTTCACCTATTAGGCTTGTCACACTTGCTCCAGAGCTTCCTGGAGCCCTCTGTTCTATACAAGCACTCACTGAGAGCGGTATCAAGGTCTCAATTGGGCATTCAGAGGCTACGTACGAGGAGGCCAAATCAGGTATAAAGGCCGGCGCAAGCATGATAACGCACCTTTTCAACGCTATGCGCCCGCTCCACCACCGCAACCCTGGTATCTTTGGTCTGCTTGGTACGCCGTCATCCTCGATTCGCAAACCCTACTTTGGAATCATCGCAGATGGGACACACTTGCACCCTACATCCATCAAGATCGCGTGGAATGCGCACCCGGAGGGCCTGATTCTAGTCACCGATGCTATGCGTCTTGCTGGTATGCCTGACGGCATTTACGACTGGACGAATGGGTCACGCATCGTCAAGCAAGGGCCTTTGCTCACATTGGAAGAGAATGGCAAGATTGCTGGGAGTAGCATCCAATTGATGGACTGTGTGAACAACTTCTTGAACTGGACAGGCGCAAGCATACCAGAGGCATTGAAGGCTGTTACAGAAACTCCGGCGAGGATGTTAGATCTGGGAGACAGCAAAGGCACCCTAAAGGAGGGTGCCGATGCAGACTTGGTCGTTCTTAATCTTCGAGACGATGCCGTAGGAGGTGGGAAGAAGCTCACAGTCGACCAAGTCTGGAAATTTGGCATGAAGGTCTTCGATAATGTGTCGTAAGTTAGATGCTGATGATGGAGGCGCACATGGCGTGTGTGCCTAGATCATAGGTCAATGTTCATGGTTAGTGAGCAACAGGTCTTCCGAATGCGTGAGTCAAATGATAATCAGGCAAACCTAACGGCACGTGAACGCCCGTTATGGCCGTGCTCACTAAATCGCTAGCGTGTCCGATGACATCAACCTTTCGATTGGCCGCCTAGAATGAAGTAGCAGTCATCATCGCTCTATCGCAATTTCGAGTAGTCTGTGACATTTACCTTCACGATGAAAACGCACACGTGAAGCTGAGATAACTAACTACCCGCGGCTTCCAGTTTCCTCCATGCCTCTTCCCTCTCGTACCGCACCGCCTTAGATTGTAACGCTAGACATTGCGCCAACCTCAAGAAATCGCCGCTCTTTGAGCACTCCATAGTCCGAAAATGGCTTCGCCGTGCAGCGATAATGCTGCAGCCACTTCCGCACCCATAATCACCGTCACCGACGCGCAAGACCCGAGTGGTGTAAATGGCGACAAGACAGCCACAGTACTAGATGCACAAAGCGAAGGAGAGGACGTACCTTCAGACGCCGATGAGGAGACACGTTTGAAAGCCCTCACGACAGGGACGCGGGCGCAGGATGATCTCGAACGCGACATCGGCCGCCAGGCAGACCAGCTGCTTACTGAGCAAGCTGATGCTCGCGACAAAAAGCGCATAGAGAAGGCAGAGGCAGAGGCAAAGCGTGCAGAAGCTGCGATTCAGAAGCTGCGGAACCGACTGGCGCTACCTGCAGTCGACATACACAAGGCTAAACTTCGAGGGGAGATTGCGGCACACCAGCTGAAGATCGAAGATCTCGACAAGGAAATGGATGCAATACAGCAGCGCATTAATGAACGACATGCTGCGCCCGAAGGAGAAGAGCCAACACAAGACGGCGGCAACGGTCCTCTGCCGAACGAGAGCCGGCGTGACTTCTTGATCCGTACTGGCAAGATCACCCCCTTCTCAAGACTCGCGCAAAATCAGGCCGGGTCAGGGACACTGGGCGAGGCTATGCTTGATGCTGAGATGGAGGATATGGTAGACGACACTGCCGCAGGCCCAGTTTCGCACCGAAATCTGATGAAGCCGGGCTTTCAAGATGTTGATACTAGCTCAGAAGCCCCTAGCCCTCCTTCTACAACGCGTGAACGAAAACGACGGAAAGTAAACCCTTCTTCACGCGCATCAACTGCCGATTCAGGTACGACCGATGGAGAGAGTGACGATGCATTCGATCCTGGCATGTCCGCGCGACAGCTTGCGTCTCTGGATGATTCTGATGAAGTATCTGACGCGGCTGTTGACGATGACGATGACTTTGGCTCGAGCGCGGGCCACAAGCGCAAAGCGAGAGCAAAGAAAGTAAACAGGACTAAAGTTGCATCTGAAACAGAAGTTGAGGTAGAAGAAGACCTTACAGGGGTTGATGACGGAAATGAAAAGGTGTACCGCCAACGAATCGACAAATGGTCGAAAAATCGCGCTGCAGCAAGGAAACGAGCGAGGGAACGAGCTAACGATACCACCTTTGAAGATGAAGCAGGGGAGGAGTGCTTCAAGCCTCATCCTACGGAAGCTGATACCCTTCTGGAGGGCGGATTCCGCATACCAGGAGACATATATCCAGCGCTATTCCCATACCAAAAGACAGGCGTACAGTGGCTTTGGGAGCTATTTCAACAAAACGTTGGTGGCATCATTGGTGACGAGATGGGATTGGGCAAAACTATCCAAGCCATCTCTTTTGTTGCGGGCCTCCATTACTCGAAACGCCTTAACAAGCCTGTCATCGTAGTGTGTCCGGCCACAGTGATGAAGCAGTGGGTTAGCGAATTCCACCGCTGGTGGCCGGCTCTGCGAGTCTCCATCTTGCATACGTCAGGCAGTGGCATGTTGAATACTCAGCGAGAAGATCGCTATGAACGAGAGATGGAGTTACGCAGCTATGGTGACTACGACAGCACGTTGACGGGAGCCGGCAAGGCAGCAAAGAAGATCATCGAGAAGGTCAAGCGCGACGGCCACGTCCTCATCACAACATACTCAGGCCTTCAGACTTATTCGGAGTTCTTGACAGCAACAGAGTGGGAATGTGCTATCCTTGACGAAGGTCACAAGATTCGCAATCCCAATACGGCCATCACGATCCACTGCAAGGAGCTGCGGACACCGAACCGCATCATCTTGTCAGGTACACCCATGCAAAACAACCTCAGCGAACTATGGTCCCTATTCGACTTTGTGTTTCCCATGCGTTTGGGCACGCTGGTAAATTTCAGGAACCAGTTTGAATTTCCAATCAAGCGCGGTGGATACGCAAACGCCTCCAATCTCGAGTTCGAAACTGCAATTCAATGTGCGGAGACACTCAAGGACGCCATCAGCCCGTATCTACTGCAGCGCTTTAAGGTGGATGTAGCAAGTGATCTGCCGCAGAAAAAGGAGCAGGTACTCTTCTGTAAGCTGACACGTCAGCAGCGTCAGGCGTACGAAGGTTTCCTACAATCGGAGGACATGAAGTCCATTTCTGCAGGCAAGCGTCAGATGCTCTACGGTGTTGACTACCTTCGGAAGATCTGCAATCACCCCGACCTGACCGAGCATAAGACATTGTCGAAGCAGCCTGGGTATGATTATGGTGCACCAAACAAGTCAGGAAAGATGCAGGTAGTCAAGGAATTGCTCTCGCTCTGGAGAAAAGGCGGCCATAAGACATTGCTCTTCGCTCAACACCGCATCATGCTTGATATCCTTCAGAGGTTCCTCGATCATCTACCTGATATCAACTACCGTCGTATGGATGGCGAAACACCCATCAAAGATCGACAAGATCTTGTTGATGAATTCAACAAGAGCCCAGATCTGCACGTGTTCCTGCTCACGACCAAGGTTGGTGGTCTCGGCGTCAACTTGACTGGTGCGAATCGCGTTATCATCTACGACCCTGACTGGAATCCGTCCACTGACATCCAAGCACGCGAGCGCTCATGGCGACTTGGACAGAAGCGGGAGGTAGAGATTTATCGTCTCATGTCTGCAGGCACTATTGAGGAGAAGATCTATCATCGCCAGATCTTCAAGCAATTTCTTACGAACAAAGTGCTCAAGGACCCAAAGCAGCGCCAGACATTCCAGATGAGCGATCTCCACGACCTCTTCACCCTTGGCGGTGAGTCTGCAGATGGCGAAACAGAGACAGGAAACCTCTTCCGCGGCTCTGAAGTCACCTTTGACAAGGACGGTAGCACAACAGCTCCAGATGCCACGGCAGCCAAAGACCTCGCAGCAATGAAGGGAATTGCCCACGCCGAAGCCTTCCAAGCCCCTGTATCCGACACTGAAGAAGCAACAAATAGTGCAGGCGAAAACACCGACGCGGACAAGACGGCTTCAGACGGCCGTCTCATGTCTACCATTTTCGCAAAAACAGGCGTTCACTCAGTCCTCGAGCACGATGCCATCGTCAACTCCACCGCCAGCGGCCGCAAACGCAAAGTCCAAGCTGATCCGGCTTTCGTCCAGCGCGAAGCAAAACGCCAGGCTGCGCTCGCTGCCGAGCAGCTCAAGAGAAGCATGGAAGAAGCTCGCGCCGTACCTGCCGGCACACCGACCTGGACCGGCACATTCGGCGCCGCCGGCCGCCCTGCAGAGCCCTCCCCTCGCTCCTCGATCTCCACCCGCGGCGGGCGCGGCGGGCGTGGCGGCAGCGCCCTAGGCCGCGGCCAACCCTCCTCATCCAGCATCCTCTCCAGCCTCGCTGCACGACAGGGCCGGTCCGCACCAGCCCCCACGGGCGGCACCTCTCCCTCCGCCTCGTCCTCCCGCGCCTCCACACCCGCAGCCACAACCCCATCGTCGTTCCGCGGCCGCCGCATGCTCGAGATGATCCGCGACTTCATGATGACACACGGCGGCGTGGTACCCAGCCAGATGCTGGTCGACCATTTCGACCACTATGTGCGTGCGCAGCCGGGCAGGAACGAGGAGTTCAAGGAGATGCTGAAGGCGGTTGCTACGCTGGAGCGGAGCGGGAGTGCGGCAAGGGGGAGGTGGGTGTTGAAGGACGAGTGGCGTACAAGGGGTGGGAGGGCTTGAGTTTTTGAAAACGGGGTGGGGATGAATGGGGATGCATCGTGTTGGTGGAGGGCATGGAGTTAGGAGTTAATGTGCTCAGGGGTCAGAGAGATACCACTGCATTCTTGCCAAGTGCTGGCATGCATTCCGGCGTAGTGCTTATAGTTATATGTTGGTAAACAAATACAATCATGACACTCATGTCAGACTCGCAAGCGATGGTGACATGCACTTTCAATGATTCAGATTCCCCATGGCAACAGCCCTCTCTGCATATTACATACCGTGCGTCCAGTTCTCAGCGTATTAATCCTCGCACTGTTTTGTCCACGTGATCTAGATGCATGAGAATCCCTTGTTCCCCATGTTGCAGCTATAACGATGCACCAAAATAACACATAGAAACCAACCGTATGTTTGCTCCTCGAAACTCCAGACAAATAGATCAGACTCCAAAAAGATTGTGGATCGCTCCCCCCATCCATTCCCTGCGCCGAAACGCTGTCGATGTGCCCACAGCGCCAGCCCCGGACCGAGTTTTATGATTCGATAAATGAGTGAAATATACAGGTGCGAAATGTAAGGAATGCCATTATCGTGTGCATGTGCGAGACGTCCGGTATCCGGATGCGTGCATGTGCGCTACCACAGACCGAAGGTGTATGTGAAGTAGAGGAGCGAGCCGATTGTTGTGCCTGTTGTGAGCAGCAGGGCTTGGAGGGTCAACTTTTCAAAGGGCGAGAGGGCACCGCTGGTGCAAGTTGGGCAATTGTAGTCTGGAATATGTCAGTGTGCTGTGTGGGGATCGAGGGGGTGAGTGGGTATTCTCACCTTTCAATTCGACGTATGGCTTTGGTGTGTACATGCCGAACTGGAACGAGTTAAATACAGCCAAGTATCCAGCACGGGGCGCAGCGCTGACGCTGGACTCGGCATCGTAGATGAGCAGGGTGTATTTCTCGGTCAAGAAAGGCGCCTGCCCTGACGGGGTGTTCTTGGTGTCCCAAACAACGGACGTCTGTGCTGCAGACTGGTTGACGGCAATGGTGTATGTGGCCTGGTTGGCGGTGCAAGTGGCAAGGATGTCGATAGCCGACGGCGTCTGAGACAGCGACGTGTAGTTCCAGGCAAAAGTAACGTAGTCGCCGACCTTGTAGAACTGAGAGCCGGCGAAGACGCCAGGCGTGACCATGGAGATGCCTCCTGCAGGCAGGCGAGGGTCGTAGCTGGTGGCTCGGGACCTGGTGGTGGTCCTGCTGCCCGAAGCGCGCTGGGAGCCACTCGCACTCGCACTCGCCCTCCGTGTTGTCGAGGCGTTGTCGTTGTTGTCGCTGTTGGTGGCGCTGGCCTCCGGTGAAGCCGTCCGTGAGGGCTGGTTGCTGGACCGCTCTTCTGAAGCTGAAGCCGAGGCCGAGTCTAGAGATGTTTGTCAGCAAAGCATATCTGATGAGATGCACGGCAGACGTACTGTCGTCCTGGCGGGCAAAAATATTCCTGAACTCCCCAAGGCCGTGGATATTGGCAAAGGCGTCAGGCATGGCAGCCGTGACCGAGGTCATGGCCAAAAGGCCGGCGAGCAGCTGCGAAGGCCTCATGATGGTGCTCGGATGCGCAACGCAACGAAGAAAGTCGGGTCGAGGGCCCGCGAGACGGCTGGAGGATGTGGTGCGGAGTGTTGTGGAGCCGGTAGTGCGACAGGAGCGTGTTGGCGTGTCAACAAACGGCGTGATGGATTACGCAAGCTGGCCGGGCGTCTCTTTTTGTACCAAAAAACGAGCGACTGGTGAAGAAAAGCGAAGGCGGATGGTCAACGAGGGTTTGTCGAGTGTGAGAGGGTTCAATGCTGGCTGGCTCGCTGAAGGGCTGGTACAGGGGCGTCCGAGAGTCCTACATGAATTGACCAGCGGGCACTAGCCCCTTTATGACTTCTAATTCGCCGCATCCTGCTATTCATAGGCTGCGCACCCACACCCGTTGGGACCCATCGTCATGCACATCCCGCCATTTGTTTCGTTTGTTTAAATTTGAGACTGGCCCCAGGCCTGTACACATGTCTCTCTTGCAATCGCGCACGCTTTTGCTGCCGCTGTGTTGCTCCAAGTTAGACCATGTTTGCACCTCGCGGCATTCTTTTGCAAACGTTTGAGTGCCTCCCTGCGCTATGGGCCGGCCGTGGCCTCCGAATATCATGGTTGGGTCTAGCAGGACCCACCAGTGCCACCCTCTCTGTGCCCCAGTGACCCTCGACCTCGACCTCGTCGTGAGACATGGACGTGATTTGCTCCTGGCTTGGCTGTGCGTAGCAACGATGCAGCTTACCCACACCGCAATACGAGCTGCTTGTGCTATACTTAGTGGCACAGCTGAGATGGTCAGACACGAGGGAGCGGCAAGAATCTGTTTGTTCAATTCAAACTTCTCGAATTTCGGCAAACAATTTCACAGCCTTGCGTCCGTGTCAGACTCGCTCAGTGAAGCCATCTGCATGCGCGAACCCTACACTCATGCGTGAGACTCGACGCGCTCAACGCCAGCTTGCTTCTCGTTGAGCATAGCAATGTCCGTCAGCGCCGGCTTCAATGCCTCGGCATTTTCGCGAGAGAACTTTCGCGAGGAGACCTTGTGCTCGAACAGCAGATCCAACTCAGAGTACGTCAGTCCCCTGGACTCGGGCAGACGGAAGAAGCCCCAAATGATGAACAGCACTGCAATGCCTGCCCAGAAGAATCCACCCTTGGCACCCCAATTCCAGTCGTTCACACCAATCATCTTTGGCATGATTGTGTTTGTGACGAAGACGATGCTGTTGTAGCTGGCGCGAGACAGCGCGACGGTCTTGACACGAAGACGGGAGCTGGGAATCTCGGCAGCCAAGGTGTAGCAGATGGGCCCGATGGAAAGCTATAGTGGTCAGTACGTGGCCTGCACATCTGGTGCTCGAGACATACCTGGAAGGAGAAGATCATGAGAATGATCAACACACCTCCTGCGAGACTTGCACTCTTGTTGGACTTGGGTGCGAGACCGATACACCCAACAATGAAGAGGATAAGGGTGATGGCTGACAGACCAGTCAAGTACATCTTGCGGCGGCCAAACTTCGTCATAATGTACCACGCGATGAAGCAGCCTACCAGTCCCAGACAATCCTGGCCGATGGTGAGATGGAACGAGTCATCCTGACTAAGTCCAACTCCTTGCATGAATTGGGTTCCGAAGCCCATGAAAGGAACACCACAAAGAGCCTGAGTGATGAAGGCCATAGCTGAAACCTCAGTGCGGTGCAAGTCGCCGCCGCGGAAGAGATGCCAGTAGTTGGTGCCTGCCGAGACCTCCTTCTCGAACTGGTTGGTAACAACCATCATCTCCACATGAGCATCCAGATCGAATTCAATGCCCTCTGTGGGTGTTGTGAGTTTCAAGATAGCCGCGCGCGCGTCCTCAATGCGTCCCTGACGGACCAGCCACCAAGGTGACTCGGGTGCCAGCAGCGTAGCGAGAATGATCGGGACTGGCCAGATCCACTGTAGTGCGAATGGGATCCTATAACCCCACTGGGTAGTGTTCTTCATCAGACCAGTGAGCACGCCAGTGGAGAACAAGCCACCTAGTCGAGATGTTAGCAAATCTTGTATTGGTGTCCTCTGAAAAATCTGCACGCACCAATTACCCAGCACATGTTGATCCAAGACGTCATGTATGCTCGTAGGTGTGTAGGACAGAGGTCGGCAGCGTACGAAATCGCCAAAGTTTGGAAGACTCCCTATGGCAGATGTAAGCAGCTGAAACACACAGCGCAGAATCGTCTGGTACATACCCATGGCAAGCCCTGGATAATTCCACCGATCAAGAACATTTCGAGGCTTGTCGAGAAGAAGGGGATGAAGATTGCGCCAATCATAACAACCATGCTAATAACCATGGTCTTTTTGTAACCCAACCATTCTGTAATGTACCCATTTATGATCAGACCGATGATGCAGCCAACCTGGACACTGTTAGAATACATCGTCTTGCTGTGGACGCTGCAGAATTACCTGGGTGCCGTTGAGGATGATGGTCTGCCAGCGAGAGGAGACGAGTCTGCCCCCGTCAGGATTTTCCTGGTCGCCAAACCTGTTCCTGAAAGGCTCGAAGGCGAAGAACTTGTTCATCAGGGATGTATCGTAGCCTTCCATGACCACAGCGAGAGAGATGATGAAGCTGAACACGATCGCTTTCCACCAGAATCGCAAGCTCTGGCGGACCGTCATGTTGTGCTCGTTGTCGATGGCAGCGTTGGTGCCAGTAGCGCCATGGCCCATTGTCGTCGAGTCGACCTTCTCGGCCACATGGCCTACAGCCTTGTCATCGAGTGTAGACATGGTAAGACAGATGATGTGGAGTACGCCTTCGAGTATGAAGGTTGGGGAGATGTCCTCGATGCGCACACTGGTTGTGAGTGAACGGGGCACCTCTCCCGGAAAAGGTCTAAGCTTATATGTATGTACGTCGTGCAAAAGTCGTTCAGAAGGCAGAGTCCAGCCGCGGCATCCTAGTCATGGTGGCGGCGGCTCAGTAGACGGGTCTGGAAAGGGAAAACTACACGACCGGCAACGACCGAGATCACGCAAGTCTGGTGTATTTTGCGGGGAGATGCAGGCAGGCTCGTCTCCGCCCCATGGGACAATCTTTTGTGCGGAGAGGTGCGTGGCTGCGCGATCGTCCAATTAGAAGCAGTACTCGAGTCAGATTCAGGGTGTTTGCAGTGCAAGCAACGGTTGTCCAGCGTTACAAGATCGAGATGGGGGACTTCGCAGCTTCTAGGGCGATTCTCACATGGCTGAGAAGAAGACTTTTCCGAGAGTAACCCGCCTCTAAGCAAGAGCGGACCAAGTCTGGCTCTCGGCTTGGCAAGTCTCTCGACGGGAGGTGTTAACGGGCACACCAATTAAGGGGTTATCTAACACACCAATGAGCACATATGACTAATGCGCTGCAGGAGATTAACCAGAGTCGATTGTTCCGATAATAACGCTTATTTATTGGACGATGATTTGTGCTGATTTGTATTCAATCAAATGCTCCAATGTTAAATGATCACGAAATTGGTCGCAGGGGGCGATCCTCGCACAATACTTCCACCGCCTTGTAGGAGCTAATTTGTTTTGGCCGAACACTTTTACATGCTACCAGCTACCTTGACCGACTCTTCTGTGCGCGCTAATATTACTGCAGAGCACATCTAAAATACAACTTCGAAAGTTTAAAGTATATACAGAGAGTAGCAAGCACTACGTATCTGCGCAATTAGGTTTAGTGAATTAGAAACGAGCTTCTTCGCATTTGCGCGTCAGTCGAAGTACTATCTGTACAAGAACCCCTAACAACCGCAATCTCTGAATAGGTCCTTGCTTTCCTTCTGGTGCATTCTGGCAACAAGGCTCATGCGCGAGCTCGACGCTGACTTGAAAGGTCACGTGTCTGGTCACGTGTTTTTATTGCTCCAATCGACGCATGCTTACTTTAGTGCGTCGTCAGATTGCGTGCTCAGTATGTTACGTCGTAACTTACAACACCAAAGTAGAATCTATTGTGAATCTTACATATCCATCACACACCAATGCTGTTTCTTCCAAATTCCAGCCGCCCATGGCATTTGTGCAATACACTACACCAAATTCGTCTTCTTGGTACGCCGGGCACAAGTAACACCTTATTGGCACGCCAGTAAACACCTCGTCAAGTCGGCGGTGATGGCCCTGATTCGGTCTAGACCCTTTCCGCATTGAGAGATAAGCGGGGACATCTCGGATGACAACAAAGTTCATCGTCACATCTGTGACAGATCTGTGACAGCCAAACCAGCTGGCCGAGGAAGTTTTCCGCACTTCACCAGTACAAGATCCACGACTTTTCCGACGTGGATCTACTGTTAGAGCGTGATGCGCAAACCATCAGCCTGCAGTACTTGCCGGTAAGCGACCTCGACTTCTGCCAATGACTTGGTTGGACAGAGCCTTGCTGACTGACCGCAGAGCACGACGGCGTAAGTGTATCTACTCAACAGTCGACCGATCCGATCGGGTAGTCGCGTGTGACTATTGTCGGTCACGAGCATTGCACTGCGTGCAAAAACCCCCTGAGGGCGGTTACTATGCTCAACGTCAGGCCAGGATCGAGGAGTTCGAGGCCGCCTCCGCATCACCAGGGTCCCAGCTCACACCAACATCATGCCAGACCCCGTCTGACCTACCACCGATGCCTTTGAGGCTAGAGCTGATAGGCTTGTATTTTGACTACATACATGACCAATTTCACTCCATGTACCATCGCCCGTCATTTACCGAGGATGTCGCACATGAGAGGGTGCCGAAGATCATCTTACTTGCGATTTTCGCACTGTCGTGCAGGTAAGGCTACCAGTCAATATTGCATGACAAACTCGCCAACTTGCTGCATAGGTTTTCGAATAGTCCGGTCTACGTGGAATTAGATCCACGAGAAAGGGGCGAAGGCTTCCGCACAGCAAGTGAGGCACTGCTCAATTTGCGTGACATCTCGCCAGTCACGGTACAAGCATGCGTATTGCTGGGTGCTTATGCTGCAGCTCACGGTGACACGGACGTAGAGAATGTGTACTACAGCACGGCAGGTCGCATGTGCTTGGTCCTTGACTTGCCCAATCGGCCGGTCGCCAGCCTTCTCGAAAGGGAGGTCAACATTAGAGGTGAGTTTCCTATAGTGTTATCAATACCTCCAGTTTTGAGCTGTACACTGACTGCGATCGGGATCAAGTGTGGTGGGCAGTGTGCATGGTCGATGTGTGGTCGTCAGCCGCGGTCAAGGTCCCACGGATAATGCCCCTACACAGTTCGGTTTCTTATCCTATCGACGAAATACCCTTCTCCTCGATGAGTGCCGACTTCACCTCCAACTTCATTAGCAATCCAACAACCTATGAATCGCCGATCCTGACCGAAATGATTAAACTGAACAGGATACTTCTACAAGTCATCGACTTCAACCGCAGATGCGTGTCAGAGCATCTCGAAGGCGAGGCTTTAGAAATGGGAGTGCGATCCTTATCCCGAGAACTGAGCGTTTGGTTGGAGAGCTTGCCTCACCACATGAGGGACACTCCTGAGAACTTCAAGTGGTTTGCTGATCGAGGCTTTGGACGCATGTTTGCTGCACTATACCTTGGGTACTACCATTATGGTCAGCTGCTCAATTATCAATTCCTGGGAGCAGACGCTATCTCAACATCCACGCTATACGCTGCGGACTGTAAGCACCATGCCTCCAAGCTGTGCGACGTGGTCTATCGATCCTTTGCAACTCCTGGCAGCGAGGTCATGTATCCAGCGGTGGCGCATATCCTTGTAATAGCCTCCACTGTTCAGATACATACCTTGCTCTTCTCAGGAGACAACGGCCAGATACGGCAGGCGAAATCGCGCCTCGAACGCAACTTTGAGATCCTCTTGCGACTGCGGCCATTCTGGTCGAGTGTTGACAGCGCCATGAGTCGTTTGAGGGCCTTTCATCAAACTTGTTTGCGAAGCAAGGACACAAGTTTTGTTCTAGATCGATGGCTGCTACGCTTCCTAGTTCAGTTTGCACCGCATATGGAACTGGAACCGCGTGACAATGACCCGCATTACGAGGCTCTCCTGGCTCTATCAAAGCAGTCACCGTTGTCGTGTTCCTCGCTGTCGGTAGCCTCTCCAGGAGCGGCAATACAACCCCCACATCCACCCCCACATCCTTCCCCACGACAGTACATTTAGGCCCCACATCCATGTAGCGGCGGAAAACAACATCTGTTTCCCACGCACAATATGTGGACCTTGCGCAAGAGCGAGGGCGGAACACTTGGCGTTGGTTCTCGCATGTCGGGTCGGACACAGAACGTGATCGGGGCTTAAAAACGTACGTTGCTACACAAGCAGCTGCAGCGAGAACTCAACACCAAAGATGGCACCATATCGAGATAGTATCATCGTTGCGACTACGCTCCTGACAGGAGTGGCCGCAATCAACAATGGCCTGGCTGTCACACCTCCGATGGGATGGGTAAGCTTTGACTCAATACCTCCGTTCAGTTTTGGTGCTGACATTAGCCAGAACAATTGGAATGCCTTCGGTTGTGATGTGTCCGAGGACCTGCTCTACACCACGTCAGAACAGATCCTGAGTCTGGGCCTCCGAGATCTGGGATACGACCACGTTGTCCTGGACGATTGCTGGCAAGATGTCAATGGCCGTGATAAGAACGGCAAACTTCAACCTGAGCTGAGCAAATTTCCCAATGGTCTTAAGTCGATATCAGATCATCTGCACAGCCAAGGACTCAAGTATGGCATGTACAGCAGTGCGGGCGAAATGACATGTGCCCGTTTTTGTGAGTCAACACCACACTCAGATTGTTACTAAGTGCTAACTTTTCATACTAGCTGGATCCCTTGATCACGAGGTCGATGATGCAAACAGCTTCGCTGAGTGGGGTGTTGATATGCTAAAATATGACAGCTGCTACCATATGGGCAGGATTGGTACACCGCAAATCTCATTCAACCGATTCAAGGTTATGTCGGACGCTTTGCGGGCCACCGGTCGGAACATTTTGCTTAACCTCTGCAACTGGGGAGAAGATCAGGTGCACACCGTAAGTAGTCAGCAGAACATTACGTATAACCTTAATATTGACATTGAGACAGTGGGGGATGTCAATCTCCAATTCGTGGCGCATCACTGGAGACATCTACGACAGTTTCACAGTAAGTGTCGAGTCTTGCAGTAGGATAATATGTGCTGACCTTCCACAGCGACCAGATGACCTGTGTGGATGCAATACAATGGCACCGGGAGACCCATCCTGCATTGCCCCTGGTACTCACTGCTCTGTTCTCTTCATTCTCAACAAAGTAGCTCCCTTTGCAGACCGCTCTATCCCTGGCGGATGGAGTGATCTGGACATGCTCGAAGTCGGCCAAGGTGGTATGACCGATGAAGAGTACAAAGCGCACTTTGCCCTATGGGCCGCGCTGAAGTCACCCCTCTTCTTGGGCAACGACCTGCGCGACATGCCCGCCTCAGCCCTAACTATCATCAACAACCCGGCCATCATCGCGCTGAGCCAGGATCCCCACGGACGCAGCGTGACCCGTGTCCGCAGAGACACCAACGTCGCCAAGGATCAGTACGGCGAAGGCGAAACCCACGTCTGGGCCGGCTACCTCGCCAACGGCGACCAAGCCGTCATTCTCCTCAATGCCGCCGCCGAGGACCTGGACATGGAAATCTCCCTCGCTGAAATCTTTACCCCCTTCGGCCCCCATGGCTCCGCGCCCCACGTTAACTACGACTGGGCTATCCACGACCTCTGGGCGAACCGCATGGCCGATGCCACGGCGGAGGAACTGCTCGCTGCCTCCTCGGAAGCGGACCGTGCCGCGGTGCTGAAGAAGGCTAATTGGTACAATGCTACTGAGACGCCGTACGAGCAGGGTCTACGCAACGATGATTCGAGGTTGTTTGGAGAGAAGATTGGCGTTGTCAAGGCAGGAGGCGCGCTGAAGGCGAGGGTTAAGAGTCATGCTGCGGGTGTTTTTAGGCTGAGGAGGATTGCGAAGGAGGGTGAGAAGTTCAGGGGGAAGAGCATTGATCGTGTGGCTAAGGATGAGTTGTAGGAGTACGGCTTGGACGAATGCAAATTGGATGGAATGGGGGAGGTGGCTGTTTGTGGTTGGAACATATTGGCATCCATGCCTGTGGTGCATTGTAAATAGACGTACGGAAGTTTGTCTTGGTCTGAAGTCAAGATGCTCATATCAATGGCAATAACTCGATTCACATTCCAGAATATGCGCACAACGTGCTACGTCCATTCACCATGATCTGTGTTCGACTCTACATGCGAAGGAAAGGTGTCTCTAAGATATATTGCGTAGAACAAAGCTAAAGCCATACACAGCTCAAAGAATAGAATAAGTAACAACAACTATCCGAAATCCACCGGCCTGAGGGTCAGGTCAACATTCTCATACTACGTTTAGTATCCCCATTCTCCAGCATCCAGCAAGCTCTGGCTGGCCACAAAGCTGAACCCGCCAAAAGGATTACTATGCGCCTCGCTCAGGAAGTTCTTCGTGAGCACAGGACTCAGTGGCAAGTCAGTGAACTCCTGGTTGAAGTTCTCAGCGAGTTCGGGGTCCGTAATGAGGGGTTGAATGGGCGGCTCGAGCTCGCGGGCCTGCAGGGCTTTCCAATTGATTTTGCGGAAGAATCGGTGGTTCTTGATGGTCTGCAGGTCCTTTGCCATGTTAAAGCCAAGGCGCTTCTTCGGATCTTTGCGCAGCAGGCGGGTGAGTAGGTCCTTTGCGTCGGGGCTGAGGTAGAAGGGCAGGGCCAGTTTTTGCTTGAGGATCTTTTCTTGGATTTTGGCGTTGTTGTTGCCGGTAAAGGGGGGTGAGCCGGTCAAGAGATCGAAGCCTAATGCGCCCAGTGACCACCAGTCTACAGCTGCGCCGTACTCTTTGCCTTCGATGACTTCAGGGGCCATGTACTCGGGCGTGCCGAGAATGGAGCGGCAGGGGCTCTCGTCGTCGAGAGTGACTTTGCTCAGGCCGAAGTCAGTAAGGAGGAGGTGGCCTTCATGGTCGAGGAGGCAGTTTTCGGGCTTCAGGTCGCGGTAGATGACGCCCACTGTACGGTGCAGATGGTCGAGAGCAAGCACCATTTCGGCCATGTAGAAAGCCGCCACATCCTCTGAAAACATGCGCTCAGCCTCTAGGTGATGAAAGAGCTCGCCACCCTGTGCGTACTCAAGGATAAGGTAGAGCTTCTCATGGTCCTGGAAAGCGTAGTAAAAGTTGACGATGAATGGGTGCCTGTTGACGCTCTCAAGGATGTTTCGCTCCGTTTTGGTCTGCTCGATCAGTTTTTTATGTACTGTAATGGAGGCTTTCTTGAAGGTCTTTTGAGCAAAGAGGCGACCAGTGCTGAGCTGTCGGACCAGAAGCACTGTGCCGTAACTCCCCTTGCCAAGACACTTTATTGGCTCGAAGTCGTCAGCGCTCATCTTGCGCATCACGTTATTGCCCAGCATGGTCGAGGTCTTCGACTGCGCATCAGCGCTAAAGTCCTCGTCCAGGGTGACTTCGTAGCTCTCCATCTCGGTGCGGTCGCTATCACTGGTGCTGTCAAGTCCAGACATACTAGTGTTGCTTGACATGCCGGAAGCAACTTGCTTCGCAGGCGGACATTTTAAGGGCAAGTCCGCTCGAGTGCCAATGTTTAGGGCTTCGAGCTGAGCCTTGAGACTGCTGATGCCGCCCATAGAGGAGATAGGCCTAAGCGCTGGGCTGCTGGTAACGCTGGGCAAGCCAGAAACAGCTGGTCCTAGACGCGGCGTGGCAGCTGCAGAGAAGTCCGACTCCTCTCCTCCAGAGGTGACAGGGGTATGGAAACCACGAGCAACGTTGGCAGCTGGCACAAGGCCTTCCAAAGCCTTCTTTTTCTTTTTCTTGTTCTTCTGCGCCTTCTTCATGACCGCGTTGATGTCCAGCTTGTCCGGACCTTGCTGCTTGGTTTCCAAATTGGGTTGCATCGCGCGCTTGGGCAGTGGGGACGCAATTGTGATGGGTGGGGTCCCAACATGCAGGGGCACATTCGGCAAATCCATGTCCATTTTGTCTGCCACAAAGACATCATCCACAGTCATGGTGGGCCCTGCGCCCTGTTGCGCACCCTTGTTTGCGACATGCGCATCGTCGTCGTCGAAGGTGAAGATGCCCATGTGTGTGACGGTTCTTCGGTAAAAGAGCAGTTGCTTTGGTAGAATAAAGTGCGTGTTGATTTTAGGCAGTCTGCATCAGCGCGCGCAAACCCGAAGCGCTCGGTATATTGCGCACAGCCAACTCCAAACTAGGCTGGGCCAAAATTACCGTCCACCTCTCACGGTGGACCCTCCTCCCCTAGACAGCGGGGAATCAGGGCGGCGAAAGAGGCGTCGGTCTTGTTCAGTCCGCTGGTCGAGGCCGTATATGGGAACGAGGGGCCAGTCAGGGTGAGCTGGGCAATCGAGAGAGAAACGGTCGCGTCTGGAGAAGCAGAGCCCATAGATGGTCGTTCTGAGGATAGCGTAGGGTCGATAGTGTGCGCCAGGTGTCTATTCCTGGCCGTTGTTGTTTGTGTCTGTGGTGTCAGGGTGCGTTTGAAGGTGAGGGAAGGAACGGCGCCATCAGCAGAGGGAGCTGATCGCTGGCCTTAGCGCGCCAAGCGGCCATTTTTCATGTGAAGAAGCGGCTACATTCTCTCCCCAGACTTCATCTCCACATTTATTGCAGCCGAGACCATGCGCTTTCATGCCTTGCTTCAGCATCGCACATCCTTCGTGCACCTGACATTTACTTTTCCCTATTGCAAAGATCTGCATATTGGCAGAGATGACCGCAGGCTGCGCAGCAATCGCATGTCTCGAGCTTTGGGCAAGGTCTCACACATGACGCATTGATTGGATCACAATATCCAAAGGAGAAACCAAGTCTCGGAGTCTCCCTCTAGCCGTCGAGCACCCACACGTGCGTCGTGCGCAAGCCTGGAACGCTGCACGGCAATCTACTTTTCGTATGCGCTTCGGCTCAAGGCAGCCGTGCAGCAACCTTCCTCCTTTGACTCCCGGCGCGATAGTCTGGCAATATCGAGCGGAATAAAGGGGGTATATCCCAGACCTGGCTACCAGGTGCAAACTTGGTCAGGGACGTGAAACAGTGCTCGGGCTACGTTCTACCTCCTGAGCAAAGTCTATCCGAAGCATGCGTGTGCGTCGATGAGTCGCACATGCAGGGTCGTGCAAGGAAGCAGAGCCTCAATTGAAGAATGTCAAATCAGACATGTGGTACGCCGACTTGTGAGCTGACGTCTAGCGAAGACAACAACTCAGCTTGCGCAGAGACAGATTATTATCAGCTGAGTAATTTTGTCTTGCGGCTCAAGTCACAGGGCACCACCCTGCACGTTTATGGTCTGTTGCACAGACTGGAGAGAGTATTCCTGGAGTACAAGTCCGGGCTACCTTTTACCCAGATGAAGTCTGACTTGAACGAACCTGCTGAGGTAGACTTGGATTTAGTCTGGACGCAGGACTGTTGTTAGTCGTAATTAATGCCCTTCTGTTTTTGGTGAGGAAGCGGATGCCGGCAGCGCTCCGGACCTCGACTGTGACCAGACAGTCAAACGTGAATTTGCGTCTGGGACTATCGATAATATATAGCCGTTGCAATTCTCACACTGTAAGAGGCTGTGACGTAAAGCGGTATTGCTGTGCGCTCGTCTCACGTAGCGAAAGAAACAATGCCCGCCAACGTTCTTCACAGGATGTAGTCAGGGGGTGCGTAAACCACATCAACGCATTGCTGGTCGCTTATAAAGAAGAATGTAGCCCGTGCGTACGCAGACCAGCGCTGGAGCACCTTTTTCGAGCTGTGCACGCAACGAGAGGCGCCGCCATGTGTTGAAGTCTGCAAGTGATATTGGGCGACAGCTGATTCGTGCGAATCACTCTCTTGGCACTGCGAATTCTCTGCACACCAAGACAGTACAAACGCGGGAGATGCAGTGAAGTATGAAGACAGATCCGCGTTGCCTAGAGAGATATTGATAACTATATAATTTATGTTAGACGGCGAATCTTCACAAGTCAATCCAGCATAGCTGGAGTCCTTGGTTCAGCAATGAGCCCTCTTGGCTTAGTGGTAAAGCGTATCACTAGTATTACTTCGGTATGCACATGATAAGATCGCTAGTTCGATTCTGGCAGAGGGCATTTTTTTGCTGATTCGAAGCTGTTTTGCAATTGCAACGTAATGCTGTTGAAGCCGCTGTGGTGTTTGAAGAAGCTCAATTGTTTTGGCTGATCAGGTTTATATGATGCCCTAACTTGATCTTCGATACAAATGAAGTAGCAAACCAACGACTAGTCGCGCTCGAAGCAGTCGATGTGGTGCTGGTCGTGGTCAGGTCGGGCAACCAGAGCTGGCTTGCCTGGCTAAAGGCGTCGATGTATGTTTCGAACAGCACGAAGCATGTTTTAAACAGCACAATGCAGACAATGAACAGGCTGGCTAACAGCAAGATGTGTCTGAAGAGGCTAATGTTGTTGTGGTGGTAGCAGTCAAGGCTGGCATGTAGGGTTAGGTGCAGGTGCAAGTAGGGATAAATATCATAAGATGTTGGCTGGTAATGGTTTGGGGACCCTTAGACATGAGCTCTAGTAGTAGCTGTAGGAGGTAGGCCGCTTAGGACCAGGAATTCCGAATACAAAATACAAGGTTCTAGAGCGGTCAGCTGGTGTTGGGACAAATTGGGACACTCGGACATGGACGTGCATTCTCGGGACATTCTGGCTCTCGCGCCTATGTGCCTGCTATCTATCTCCCTTAGCACATCTATTAACTGGACTTTGTCGCAACAGCCTGCCTCCATATACGTCAGAAGAAACCAACATGGCCGTTCATGAGACCACGAAAAAACTCGTTTTTTTTGGCCGATCGAATTTACATGATGCCCTCACTCAATCTTCAGTGCGCGCTACAGCTACTATGGGATACAATTTAGATTGAGCTTTAACAGCCCAAAGAATAGAGGGTATTAAAGGCTACATGTCTGTGCAGAGAGATTTCCTGAATTTATTGTAGGAGTTGAAGCCAACTTAAGGGTCTATTGCTCCCCAAGCGATCGCTTAACAGGAACGAGCTTCTTCATATTTGACCTGAGGTGATGTACATACCAGCAAGTGCACGCTATCAACCATCTCAAGACATCCTGTACAACAAGGTGTCAAGTTTGGCCGTTTTCACCTGGTCTCTTCTTCATACAACGTCAAATCATTGCACAGAGTCATCATTAGATAAAATGTCATATATATTCCAAAAGCCTATATACTCATTGTGCTACATCGCTTGCTTTGTACAAGAACGTCAACGCTTGACGCTACTTCAACTTTTATACAGCCCAACCGCCAACTCTCGCTCACCACCGCTTAGGAGCAGGTACCAAAGCCGGTCTGGCAGCCGGTACCGCAGTGGTCGGTGGAAGCGCCGCACCATCCGTATTGACTGCAGCACTTGCCGAATGTGGAGCCCTGGCAGGTGAATCCAGACGTTCCGGCGCAGGTTCCATCAGTGGAAACCTTCTTAACAGCAGCGGAGGTGGCAGCAGCCGCGGCGGAAGTCGCCTTGGTGGTGGGAGTGGCAGCCTTGGAGACAGAGGCGCCAGCCGCGCCACTGCATGTGCCGAAGCCGGTCTGGCAGCCGGTACCGCAGTGGTCGGTGGTCGATCCGCAATATCCGTATTGACTGCAGCAGTTGCCGAATGTGGAGCCCTGGCAGGTCTGCTTGCCGGTTCCGGCGCACATGCCATCTGTAGAAACCTTGGAGGCGGTGGTGGCAGTAGGAGCAGCCGATGTCTTCGCAGTAGAAGTGGCGGGCTTTGCGGTGCTGGTGGCTGCCTTGGTAGAAGAAACTGCGCCGTTGCCACCGCAGTTACCGAAGCCAGACTGGCAGCCAGTTCCGCAGTGATCGGTGGTGCTTCCGCACCATCCGTATTGACTGCAGCAGTTTCCGAAAGTAGAGCCAAGGCAAGTAGTTCCGGCGGTGGAACCGCAGGCGCCGTCGGTGGAAACCTTGTTTGTTCCAGTAGGAGCAGCAGCAGTCGAGGTCTTGGCGGTGGTAGGCTAATAGCGATGTTAGATGAGTCCAAAAGCCAAACAGTGAGTCGGAGCGAGCCACCAAACAGCAACAGCGAATAAGGAGTGGGAACCACTTCTTGAAGGAAGTGGTCTTATCGTTTTGTCGATAATTTCGAGTCAGACGATGCCGTGCCTGATACGGGGCTCTTGGGCTTGACGACTGATCGAGTCAAGCCCAGGCCATCGGTCTCAGTGGGATCACTTTCGCATATCAGTTTCCTTCTCAAGCTGACGCTTGAATGACAATGCTGGACGCAATGACAACAGGAACCTTAGGAAAGATGCTCAAGAGAAGTGGAACGAGATGTGAGACGACTCGCGAAATGTCTGTACAGTGCAAAATCACAAACTTACCTGAGTAGAGCCAGCGCCGTCAGCAGCGCGGTACCAGTTGGCCGCGGGGTCACCAAGGCACTCGCCAACGGTGACAGCCTTGTAGCCGAGACCAGTGAGAGTAGACAGCATGTAATCAGTCAGATTGTAGACGGTCTGGTAGTGAATGTCGTGGCCAATAGCCAACCACTCAGAGGTGGCAGCAGAGGCACCGTTGGCTGTGATGTTGCCCTTGAAGTTGTTCTTGGAGTTCTGGATCTTGCTGGCATCGTCCTGGTTGTAGTCGTCGGTGTCAACGTCGAAGTAAGTGACGTGGTAACCGAGATCAGCCATGTCCTGCTCGCAGCCAGACTCAGCTGTGCAGCTGGAGTAAGGAGGGCGCATGTAGGTGGGGATCTTGCCGATGATGTTGCGAAGAGCCATCTCGTTCTTCCACATCTGGTTCTTGCGGTCGATGGAAGAGACAGCGCTCAGGTCCAAGTGAGTCCAGGTGTGGGACGCGATGTGGTGGCCCTCAGACTCCATGCGCTTGATGACGCTGGAGAACTCAGGGGTGGTATCGATTTCGCCCTTGTTGATGTTGTTGCCAGTGATGAAGAAAGTAGCCTTGGCGTTGTATGTCTTGAAGACATCAAGGACGTGGGTCGTGTAGTCCTTTTGCGGGCCATCGTCGTATGTCAGAGCAACTGTGCCAGGAGTGACGCAGTTGTAGATTCCAGCGCCACCGTAGGCGACGGAGCCAACCTTGGTGCGGGCAATCGACGAGGTGTTGGTTCCGGCGGGGGTGATGTTCTCGGGGCAGCCGGGGCCGTGCTCGTAGTCACAGCCGGGGGAGTAGCAGTAGTCATCCTCGGTACCGCAGTCTTTTTCCTTGTCAGTTCGTGGACTTGGTGAATTGAGCGTGGAGGAACATACATCCAGCACCAGAGCAGCACTGCCCGGCGGGGCAGTTGCCAACGCCAGCACCACACTGACGGTCATCCTGACGAGCAGCCAGGCGGTTGTCGTGAGCGTGGGCAGTCTTGACCTCAGCAATGCGAGCCTCAAGGTTGGCGAGCAAGTCACGGGACTTGAGGTCACGCATGTTGATACCAGCAATCTTGGGCAGTCCCATACCGCTGTGGGCACTGACAAACGGGGCGATGGCCGCAACGGCGGCGAGTGTGGAGAAATGCATGTTGTTGAAGGTTTGAGTTCGTATTACGGAATTACTAGTGATGGTTGGGAAGTGGGTTCAAGGAAGCGAGTGACAAGTGTGAGCCAGTAAAGACTTCACGACTGGATGGTCCTGAAGGGAGAATGAGAGGCGAACCGCGAATAAAAGCGGCCGTGATTAAGGCTTCGAAGGAGAAGGTGAAGAGTGGCACACCAGACGAAAGGGACTCTCTGTTTATGAAGGGACGCAAGATCGCCCGCCAGCGACACACCCCTGCACCAAAGTTACTAAACTTGACGACGGCGCACCGAAGCATGCCTCGCCAAGAGCCGGTTAGACCCAAGATAGTTCAAGCCTTGTGTCGCGGATATCCCTGGAGGCTCTTGCACTATCGGGCTCGCTTCACACGCCCAGGGCCGTCATTGGCCTGGATAGCGTGCGATGCAGGAACATGGAGTCAACGACTCAACTGCAACCCCACTGGGAGGATACCCAAGGGGCACGGTGTTGAAATTGAACATCGTATCTGGGGCGCCTTGAAGCAGTGCGCTGCTCTGCACGCTCGTCTGGGTGCAGATTTCATCTGTCCAGTGCGGAACAGATCGCTGATGTGTTTTCTGGGTGGCCTCAAACAGTGGTGGCTTCACCGGCTGAAGACGAACTGCTGCCGTTTATGGAGGGCCCTTGGCAGCACTGGCCCGCTGTCGTTCTTGGGCGATGCATCATGACTCCGCTCAGGCTCAGGCTGTCTGCAGCTGCCATGGCCTGCTGTGGACGCCTGGCGCATGGCGAGTGCAACAATGTCGTGCGGATTGCATATGCCAGCCTGCGAATCCGGCGCTGGTGGCTCAACGCGATACTTGGCCGCCACATTGGCAGCCGCTGCCGAGCAGTCCAGCGAAGGAGGCGCCGTCCTTACGAAGAGCTTGTTGAAAACAAGGAGAGGGGACCCACCCGCTCTCAGTTTGCCGAGTTCGATGCCATCATCCGCACGCATCTAACTATAGACTGTTCGAAGCTCTCCGTTTCAGGGGCGCTGGGCGCATGAAGATTCTTCCCTCATAGCAAAAGCAGCATCGACCCCACGGCAATCTTGATCCATTCATCCTTGTACCCGGCCTGTTTGGAACCTGGGCCGATAAAAGTGGATCCGCTGGGACTGCGTCGCCAAGAATACGCTCTCTTCGGGATACTGACTCTGTGGAGCCAACAACGTGTGCCGAGACGCGAAGCTCATCTTGTCTACCGGCATGCCCGCGTCACTGTCTCAAATATCGATACTCATGGGTTTCTCATAACGGCCATCTACTCCGAAAATCGCCGCCGTAAGGGTTGCCAGATGCGCCAGGCAAAAGGAGCATTCAATACTTTGCTCCGCAGCATGCATAGCGATAGTGCAGAAAAAAATCTCGTATCCTCGTCCGGTAAGAGAAGCGTGCAGCTAGCCAGTTAGTGCCAGGCACACCACACGTCGAGCATTCCACAGAGGCGTAGGATTGCAGCAACGGGTCGGGTATAACGCGCGAAATCAAATCCGAGATCGACTGGACCGCTCTCGAGACGAAGCCAGTTGTGAGGTGTTCTCTAAACGGCCCGCGATCATCAGCCCTAATCACTGCACGACAACCCTGCCAACGTCGTGATGAGCAAATTGGCAACGCTTAGTTTAGCGGCTGAGCCTGCCGTTCTATGATGACTAGTGAAAGTTCTGATCGAAAGATGCCATGAC
The DNA here is from genome assembly GCA_022560025.1 of Stagonosporopsis chrysanthemi. Classification (NCBI taxonomy): domain Eukaryota; kingdom Fungi; phylum Ascomycota; class Dothideomycetes; order Pleosporales; family Didymellaceae; genus Stagonosporopsis; species Stagonosporopsis chrysanthemi. Next base: position 240,152 of record JAFISE010000018.1, read on the forward strand.
AAAACGACGACCGTTCGCGCATTCAACATGACTCTGTCTCACTCGGCCACGTTCTTTGCAGCCACTGTAACGGGAGATGAACGTGGCATCTCCAAGACCGCTGTTCCGAGCAGAGGAGCAATGAGTCGTGCCCCTTACGGATCCCACGCCGATGTCTGCCTTGGACGCCTCTATCAACGTGACACCACCGCCTGCCGTGCAAAAATACGTCAGCTCCATGTTGCACCGCATGCCGGTCGCAATAGCTCGTTGTTAGCATGAGGTAACATCCACACTCCAACGACTCTCCGCGGACCTTCTGGAAGAGGTGGAGATGCCCACACAAAAAGGCACGCTCTTCAGCACAAGGACGCTTTCGCCGATGCCCTAGCACGTGCCTAGCAGCATGCGATGAGCCCATCATCTGCGCTGATCAACGCCGCGCTGATCAACATCTCACATCACCGGGAGGTAAAAAAACTCAAATCCGCAACTCCGTCATCCACGCGCAGCAAACATGGCCATCCAATTACCACCCTCGTGGCCCTCACAAACGATCATCAGCGTGCTATCCCAGGCGGCGGATCATCCGCAGCGGCCCGCTGTGATCTCACCTCGCTTACCACTGCGGCATTTGCTCTGGGCTCGTCTGGGCAAGTCAGCACAGCACGTCTCTGTGCAGTGCAGTCCAAGACTCGACTGTGCCCAAGCCTGACCGCCAGCCATGCACATCATGACAGTACCAAGACGACAACGACAACAACAACAACAACAACAACAACAACCCATCTGCCCAGCCTGTGTACCACCCAGTCTGTACAGCGTGCAACACACGCCGATCCACCGCACGAGGCGCCCCCAACACGCCTCCGTGCTACCTCGCGTAGGGAAGGCACGCGTACCTGCCTCCAACGACCTCCCGCCCCTCCTTCCCAATACCGCGGGCTTTGCTAATGTACACTCTCCCCCCTTCTGTTGCTCTACATATGCACAGTAAGTGCACTGCGAACCCCACCATCCCCGCCCCTTTGCATCAGCGCCGTACGCGCAGTCTCGGCCAAGCTGGCCGCGTGGCAGAGTGTATGACGAGGCTGAGATGTGGTGGCGCCTCTTAATCTTTTGTTTCTGTGGGCATGCTCGGCCAAGGCTCCAAGATGGTTGTGCGGTTGGTCTTGTGCACGGGGTGTGAGGGGGGAGGACGTATCATGCGTGATGATTAGGGTAGAGGTCGAGGTCGAGGTGGGTAGGTGAGGTCGTTGCGATCACGCATCACGAAGCCCGGGATGAGGATGCCCGGGCGGCGGGATTGTGGGTGCCGCTTTTGGCAGGTGAGGTTGCTTGTGGCTTGGCTGGGCTGGGAAAGAGATGGTCGTGATGGACGGTGTAGACGTGCGCATGTGTGCTGCGATTGTTGTGCGTGACAAGAATGAACAAGTAAGTATCTCGCGTGTGCAGACTCACTTGTCCTACGAAAGTGTACGTATGTATCCACAGGCTCGGAGCAACAAAAGCCCCTGAGATGACAACAAACTCGCGCCTGAGCGTATCCATTTTTTTCCTTTAAAAAAACCCCTCAGATCAAAAATCGTCCTGCAACCTGACTTCTCTCTCTCTCTCTCTTTCTCTCTCTGGATTCTCCACCGCTCACCCCCCAGTCACCACCTTATTCCGCCCCGCCAGCCCATTATTCACCGCCACCGCCAACGCCACGATATCCCCATTGACCGGCACCTCCCTCGGCCTCTCAAACGGAAACACGACGCTCTTATCCCTAACGCCCAGGGCATCCACAAACAGCACGTTGGGGAAGCTCTCGGCGGTAAACCCGCTCCACCCCTTCTCGACCAGATCGTCAAACGCACCGGCGTTGAGGTTCAGGATCGCGCGGTCCAGGTTCAGCACGTCCTCGGGCTGCTGCGTCAGCGTCCACGACAGCACGTGGAACGTGTCTCTGCGGGCGGCCGGGTCGGCGACGACGTTGCGCTGCGCGTGCAGCTTGGCGAGCTGGTCGGAGCGCATCTGCGCCGCGTCGTTGGTGTTGCTGTACGCGTCGTACAAGGGGAAGTGCTGGCTTTCGTAGAAGCCCTGGGCGGCGTGGGGGCCGAGGGTGATGCCTGGGGGGAGCTGGGCGACGACGAGGACGGCGGCGCGGTCGGTGATGAAGGCGCCCAGCGGCTTGCTGGTCAGGTCTGTGCTGCCGGGGTCCGGGACGATGTGGCGGTTTTCGATGCCCTTGAGGGTGTCGAGGAGGGCGGTCCATTGGTCTTGCGTGAGGTCTTTGTAGTCGTTGTCGGTGTCGAGGGTGTGGCTGAGGTTGAGGATGATGAGTTCGTGGTATGAGGCGGTGAAGTCGTTAATTTGTTTGATGATGTCGGAGAGGGGCTGCCCGTTGCCGCCTACCCACACCTTGTCGTCGCCTACTTCTAACCCGCTGTAGTGCCCGGCGACCCATTTGCCGCCTGAAAGGACAGGGCGGAGGTCAAAGTAGCGAGAGCCGGCCATAAGCTGTCCTTTGAAGTCCAGATACTGTGTCTGAGTGTTGGCAAAATGCGCTCCGACGGTGCCGGGGCTGAATGTTCCCATGCCAGCATCATGGCTGCCAGGCATGCAGATGTGTTTCAGCGTTCGGTTCGCCAGGGAACCCATACTCTGCTGCATCCAGTCCACGTATGTCCCGCTGTTTGACCACCACTGCCCAGCCTCGTCAGTCGACATGATCCAATTGACGGCCGCGTCATGGCGGAAGCCCAGATCAACCTTCGAGCCTTTCGGGCTCTGCTTCGTCGCCAGATCAGTCAACGAGATGGTCAATTCATAGTCCTTTGGCTTCTTCGCGAGCACCGAAAACTTCTCCGACGTCTCAGCGATGTCGTAGTATGCCTCGCCAGCGTCGTCCTTTGCAAACCACTTGGTCCCAAATTCGACGTAAACCCTGGCCGCCTGTCCTGCTGTGCATCAGTCTTCCCGTTCCTCGAAGGCATCAACATGAACTCCTACCCGCAGCAACATTCGGCCACTTCCAAGCATCCATCTGATACGACGACTGGCTGCTCAGCGTCCACTCATACGGCGAGCCGTTCACCAGCGTAAGCGCACCTCCATAACCCATGATGCCGTTTGTCGAATCGTTCTGACCGCCAGGTGAATATGCAGCACTACCCTGCTTGAAAACATGCTGGGACCCACGCTCTTTAAATCCGCCATCGCCAACATAAACACCCGCTGCTCCGCTCGCCAGCAGCAGGGCTATCACGGAACATGCCTGCTGTGTGGCCCCATGATGTCCGGGCATCTGGCTTGACCTGTTTGGTGCTTAAGAGGGCCTGCTATCCACAGGCCATTCAGCGGCGGAGACGCGGGCACGGGCGTTTCCGCTGTGCTGTGGAGCGCACCGCTGTCAAACGGCCAATGGAGTGGTGGATTAGGGCGTGTGCCAAGCGCGATTCATCTTCGAGGCGAAGGTGCTGTGTTGTCCGGCGCGGTGATTGCGCGGGTGTTGTGTCGCTGCTGAGGTGAGGGGTTGGTGATTGGATGGAGCGATGTTTCAAGGATCAACGACTTCTGCCAGTCCGAAGCCCGCAACGGCCTGCCAAGACATTGGAAGCCTGGCATGTCCTGTAGGGCGTCAACATTGTAGACGGCCAATGCTGCGTACAGTGAGTTATGAATGGAAGTGTTGTGTTGTTAGACGGGCAGAGGCATGTGAGGCGTTGGACATCAAGGTACCGCTAGCGTTGGACCCAGCTTCCGCACATCAAGGCAAGTTACAATGAGTGTGAAGCTCGAAATGGAATCGTATTCAGTGCTCGCTATCTTAAAGGTAATGATGTAGGCTTTTGGTGCAATGCAACGACGCTGCTGAGAAGTGCGCTCAACGAGCCTGTCGCGTGACTCTGACCGCTCTCCTCGAACAACTGCTGCAGCTGCTCGGGCTTTACTACTACTGCGTCGTCATCCTCGCTGTTGAGGACACTGTCGATAGCTGGCAGCACCAAAGCATCATCTTCTTCGACGTCCATGACGTCCTCTGCCTGGGTATATGTGGATTGCTGGGGGATGTCCTCGGGAGGAGGAGTAGGCAGGTGCACGGCACCGCTGGTAGGACTGATGACACGAACATTCGCCGCCGAATCGAGGGTAACGTAGCCCCTCTCGCTATGCCGAGACGCGAGTGCGAGGTTGATCGTCGGGGTTTTGCTCGACCACAGGGCTCCCGCGTGTTGAGGCTGGTAGATGTGTGTCGTCGACGAAGCTCTCTGGAATCGTGCGTTGCTGTTCTCGAAGCGCGGCAGTGAAACGGCAAACGTACCGTCAGTCTCGTTGACTGCAAGCTTGACAAGTGGGATTCGCTCGAATCGATCGATGCCCGGAGTGTTGACGGGTGTACAGTACACCAGCTGATCACGGACCATGTCCCAGACTGTGATAGAGTCGCCAACCACGATCAGATGGCGGTCGAGGATAGCGAGGCCGCTAAGAGCGACAACATCCACCTCGGTCAGCGAGCGCTGGATGACTGTGGTGTTTGCATCAATCAGGTGCACAACGCCGGGGTCTTCATCCGAAGCCCAAGAAATGGCGGCAGCAATGACCGATCCGTCCGCAGAGAAGGCCAGGCGTGAGTTGCGCAGAGGAAGAGTCTGCTGAGAGTTTGCACCCGCATCCAGCACATCGAGCTTGTCGCTGATCTCGACCGAGCGGTCAAGCGACCAAGTCACAAGGCCTTGCTTCTCGGCTCCGCGTACGACCAAGCCGTCTCTGAGCCGAGTCTTCGGTCTCCACACTCGGACAAAGTGGTCCTCTCCGACTGTAGCAAAGCCCGGAGCCGTGGGATCAGCGATCAGATCAAAGACCTTGCCATTTGCCGAGATGTCTTGGAAGAAATGGGGTGCGTCCAATCGAGTGTCGAGCTTCCACTGCCCACTCTGTGCATCTCTTCGCCAAATCTTGAGGTACACTTCGCGGCGATGGGTTCGCTCCTCTTCTCTGAACTCGGGAATGCCCTCATCAAGGTAAGACGTGTCAGTCTGAGGCGGTGTCCACTCGTCCACGGTAGCAAGCCACTCGCCGTCGTGGCTGATCTGCGCCAGGGTCACTGTGGGTTCCGAGATTCGTCGACCTTCGGGGGTCAAGTTCGGGTCGGTGGCATTGTTCCGAGTCAGAGCTTGCTTTGCGACGGCGTGCTGGTTTGCGACGTCGTACGTCTGCAAGTAGGGCTCAGGACGAAGGCCCTCGGTCTTGTGGCGCGGCTGTGACGAAGGTACGGGGAACATGATCTCTGACGGGTTCATCGGATTCACGGCCAAGGAGACGGGCTGGAAGATGTTGTAGTTGGCGGGTGGTGATTCTGCGTCAGCGTTCTTTGGCAGCTGTTCAATCTCAATGCGTCGAGACTGGATGCCGACAATGTTGGTCTTTGCGTCGAGCTCGGTAGTCGAGAGGACAATGACCGAGTTGTTTGCCAGCGTGACGCCATATGAGGAGCCTGAAGGCGAGACGACTATGTTCTCGATCGCTGCTGTCAGATGCGGCAGGTGCTGTGGCTTCCCGGTGGCAAGCTGCCAGATGGTAATGACCGTCTCGTCGCCTCCAGAGATGACATAGTTGCCTGCGTACATTAGCCAAGAGCGATGCTGTGATTTCTTCTGCGTCTCTTACCGTCCAAGGACCACTTGACGGACCCAACCGTGTCTCTGTGCCAGTGCAGCTTCTTCGGCCTCAGGGTGTCGGCATTGTCTGCCTTGGTCTTTCCTGCCTTCTGCACGGCCTCGATGGCAGCAAAGCTTGCCAAGATATCTTCGAAGAGGAGTATCACACCCGAGACGTCTCCAACGGCCACGTCGATGACGTCCCTCTGGTCTTGTGCGGACTTTGCTGGCTTGCCCGTCACGTCAGCCGGGTCGCGGACGTAGGCGTCGAACGAGGAGATTCGCTGGGCAAATTTAAGCTCGCGCCAGACGTACTCAAAGTCCTGCACGGCCGTCTTGCTCTGCTTCTGGCGCTTGCCGACCATGAGCGAGTCGCCGCAGGCTACGACGACAAACCTGCCCTGCAGCAGGACTTGGATATCGGCAATGTTGGCGGTCGTCTTCAGGATGGGCTTGAGCTCGGTGGTCGAAGCCTGGGCGCCGGTGCGCAGAGCGTGCACGTTGACCATGTGGCTCTTGCCGGGCTCGTGGCAGTAGACGAGGTCTTGGTCGGCGTGCTCGATGACCTTCATGTTGCGCACGGTGGCGCCGATGTCCCAGCGTCCGATCTTCTGCCTGGACACCCAGTCCCACAGGGTGATCAGGCCCGTGGACTCGGCGACGTAGACGCGGGTTGCATGTGTCGCAGACAGAGCGTAGGCCGTGACCTCGCCCGCGCCGCTCACGGGGAGCCTGTATGCCAGCAGCGACGTCTCGGCGACGTAGACCTCGAGGGCCTTCTGGGTGGCCAGCAGGATGGCCTTTTCGTCGGGCGAGAAGACGGGGTCGCGGGGCAAGAAGCAGCCGCCCTGGGCCGACGAGACGGACCAGTTGGCGGCGCCCTTGGGCGTCTGCTTCTTCGCCTTCGGCTTGGGCGTCGCGTTCGGGGCGTCCTTTGCTTTGGGCGTCGGCTTGGGCGTCTGCGTCTGCGTCTGCGTCTGCGTCTTCGCCTTCTTGCGCTGCGCCTCGGCGCCTTCCCGCTTGCGCTTCAGCTGTGCAGTGCTGTCGGCCATGTTCGGAGCAGCTGCCGGAGGGGTCGTGGCCGTTCTGTCGTGTAGCGGGCGGAGGGAGCAGAGGCCGTTCTATCGTACAGCGCACACACAGCACCGCGGGCGCACGCTCGCCCCGTCCCCCAGCGTTCGAAACTTTTTGACCCGAGTTCGCGCTAACCGTCACCGCCTTCTTGGCGCGCCCGCAACTTTCTTTGACCCGCCCGGCCCAGGCACGACGGGCATCGCGCAACCACGAGACGGCCGCCCACCTCGAGACTCGCACGCGCAGAACCCGGTCGCGGAGCTCGCCCACACGCCCCAGAACAACCCCCCCCCCGCCGTCGACATGATCGTCCCCATCCGCTGCTTCTCCTGCGGCAAGGTGCGCACTGTGCCCTCGAGCCTGCATGCGCGCACACTGACATGCAGCAGGTCACCGGCGACCTGTGGGAGCGCTACATGGTCATGCTGACCCAAGAGAACAAGCTCGAGGTGTACGTCTGTCCCTTCTCGCTTCCCCACCAGCACCCACGGCGACACGACTCCCCACCACCTCTGCGCCTCCCCGCCCAGACTCTCCCAAGCTGACCCGCCCCCTCCAGCGAGGCCCTCGACGAGCTCGGCCTGACCCGCTACTGCTGCCGCCGCATGATCCTCACCCACGTCGACCTGATCGAGAAGCTGCTCAAGTACGTCCCCGCAGGCTCCACGCCGTTGCGTCTCGCTCTCGGTCTGGCGCTAACCCGTCTACTTAGGTACAACGCCAGCGAACGCGAGCAGGCACGCGCCGCCCGCGCCGGCAGGTGATGGTGGGGTGAGTGCGCGATGCTGCGCTGTGCGGTGCGGTGCAGGGAGGGAGTTTGGGTGCATTTACACGGCGTTTTTTTTTTTTTTTTTTTTTTTTTTTGGGGGGGGAAGGGACGGACTGGGAAGAAGACCTGGGTTTCCGGGTCCGGTTGCGAGAGCGCTTGAGGAATGAGATCCGAGTTGCTACGCTGTGGGCGGTGCTTGCTTGCGTGTTTGAGTGGTGATGATGTGGTGGGCGGCGTGTGCTGTGCATGCAAACAAGACCAGCCTCAAGTACGGACGACTAGATAAAAAAGAGCACATGGCAAGACAGACAAGTCAAGGATCGTCAAAGGCAAGACGCGAAGACGGATCAGTATACCGTTATACTACCTCAAGCTCTCCAGCATGCACCGCGATACCCGCCTCTCGCCAAAAGAACCAGAACACGCTATGCACCCAAACGCCTCGTATGCCCAAACGATGAAAGAAAGAAAAAAAAAAAAAAAACTCCTCAGCCTCGTCCATGTAGATCCATTGTAGATGATGGAGAAAACGAACAGGACACTCGTGCAATTTAGCCTCTCGCCTCGCACTGCCACGTCCTACTCCTTCTTGCTCGTCCTACTCCTTCTTGCTCGCCAGCACAGAGTACTGCCCTCCGCAGCCCGCCCACGTGAGCTTCGTCTCGCGCACCGCCGTGTTGTCAATCAGCGTCGCCTCCTCAACGTCGTCGTCGGTGCCCTGCCCCGTCTGGTAGTTGGCCGAGAAGCCCCACGAGTACGCCTTGCCGTCGCCGTCGACGACAATCGTGTGGTCCGGCCCGCACGCGCCCGTGACAATCTTGGTGAGCCCCGGGATGGCTGTCGGCTGGATCAGGATCTTGGCCTTGCCGTGGTTCTTGAGCACCACCGCCTCGTCCGTCTCGGCCTCGAGCGTCGCCATCGGCAGCCCCGTCTGCGACCCGTCGCACCGGCCCCACACGAGCACCTGCCCGTCCTTCGTCACCGCAATGTTGTGGTGCGATCCCCCTGCAATCGACGTCACCTTCTTGCCCTCGAGGCTGTGCACCACGCGCGGCGTGAGCACGCTGGCATCGTCGGCCCCCGCGTCCTCGGGCACCCCCGTCTCGCAGTAGTTGTTGACGCCCCACGACCACACGTGGCCGTCCTCGCCAATGGCGAACCCGTGGTAGTCGCCGCACGCGACCTGCGTCATCTTCTGGCTGGGCCGCTTGACCGAGCTGTCGTGGAAGCCCACGCGGTTCGGCTGCAGCGACTCGATCAGCGTGCGCTCCGTCACCCGCCGACCCAGCTGGTTCTGCTGGCCGTTGCCCCACGCGTACACGTGCTTGTCCTTGTCGAGCGCAAGCACGTGGTTGGTTCCGCACGCAATCTGCGTGACCTTTGTGACGCCGTCAATGTAGACGGGGAACCGCGCCGTGTGGTTGCCCTTTTCGAAGCCGAGGATGCCCTCGTTCTTGCGGAACGTGCCCCAGCCGTAGATGGCGCCCTCGGTCGTCAGAGCAAACGAGCAGCTGTCGCCGGCAGCAATATCCACGAAGACGGTGTCCTCAGGGAAGTGCTCGGCCGACACGGCCGTCGGTGTGGCCTCGAGGTCGTTCAGGCCGCCGCTCTCGTCCTCCGAGTCCGAATCTTCTTCGGCGTCCACGTCGCGCAGCTTGACATCGGCGTTGGACGTGTCGCGACCGAGCGCGCCGTTGTCATTGACGCCCCAGGTGAGGATCCTGTTGTCCTTGGTCAGGGCAACCACGTGCATGCCACCTGCTGCAATGCGGACGACGTCCTGGTTGCTCAATGCCTCGTTGTAGCGTGGGCGCTTGACGTCGATGGCCTTTTTCGTCGCGCCGAAACCAAGCTCGCCAGAGCTGCCCTCGCCGAAGACAAAGACCTTCAGCGGCTCTATGTAGCGCACGGTGTTAATCTCCGTCTTCTTGCCGCGCACGCGCCGGGGCCCGCGCGGTACAGGCTTGGACGCGTCGACGGCGACCTTTGCAGCCTTTGCGGCCTTTGTTGACTTGGGCGCCGCGACGGGGCGGTCGACCTTTGCCTTCTTCGCGGGCGCGACCTCCTCTTCCTCCTCAATATCGCTCTCGTCCTTCTTGCGCTTGGCCATCTTCTTTGCGGGCTTCACAGGCGCGGGAGCGGGCGCAGGCGTTGCTGTCTTCTTTGCGCGCGCGCGGCCAGCAGCTGGAGGCTCGTCAGCACGGGTTGCTTTCGGGGGGACGCGTCGCATTTTACGCTTCTGGGGAGCTTCTTCGGCGGCGCCCTTCACAGCAGTGCCGTTTGTGACAGGCGCGGGCTCCGTCGTTTTTGCTCTGCTTGGGCGGGTACCTGGGCAACGGGTTAGCGAGGAATGCGCTGAGATAGCTGTAGTCGTATCATCTAACACGTACCGGCAGTGCCATTGACCTTGTTCTCTTTGTTTTCTGTCGCCGCGATGGGCTTTGCGCTCGCAGCGCGGGCAGGAATAGCACGCGCCATTCTCTTGCAAATTTGATGTGATGGGTGGTGTGAAGTTTGGAGTGTGCAGCGTTCAAGTTGTGTTAAAAAAGTCGCGCGAGAGGTTGGTGGTCTACAATGCGGCTACAGCATCGACGCTATGCTGCATGCGGCCGCTGCTCGCTCGTGCACGCCCTTTCACTGCCACTCGCGTTGCTTCACTGAGACTCGTATTGGCGCTGTACTGTATCTACTGCATCCTTTTCATTGTCATCAACCTGTATTGTTGACGCGTCGAAGCTGTTCCCTAGGTCGCACTGCAGGCAGGCATCCAGGCACCGTTTCAGCACCTCGATGGTCACCTGGCCACGCCTCTAGCATCAGCCGCTTCGTTCATCTCATCGTACCTGCATCTTCCGTCGTACAGACTTCATCCATCATGATCCAGCGCACAGCTCTCCTATCCTTGTTGCTTCAGGCTGCTTCCTGTGCGCAACCAGAAGCTCAGGAGCCAGTAGCAGCGCCCCTACGCGAGCTTCCTTGGGCACAACTCAACTTCCTGCATACCACCGATGTTCACGGCTGGTGGGGTGGGCACTTGCAAGAGTAAACACCATCACCACCTCACGAACCCAAGTTGAATCTAACTGCTGCAGAGCTTCTTTCTCGGCAGACTGGGGCGACTATGTCTCGTTTGCCAAGCACTTGCGTAACAAAGCTGACGCACAGGGCGTTGACCTTTTGGTTGTGGACACAGGGGACAGAGTCGAGGGCAACGCTATTTATGACTCCTCGAAACCTAGGGGCAAATTTACCTACGAGATTGCCAAAGAGCAACACATCGACCTCATCAGCTCAGGCAACCATGAACTGTACAAAGCAGACACTGCTGAAGGCGAATACTATCACACGGTACGCGATTTCCAAGGAAGCTATCTAGCTTCAAACCTGGACATCTATGATCCCAAGACAGGCTACTTGGAGCCGCTTGCACCGCGGTATAAGAAATTCACCACGAAGAACCAAGGAATCCGCATCCTAGCCTTTGGTTTCATATTCGATTTCACAGGCAATGCAAACAATACTGTCGTGACAAGAGTCGAGGACACAGTCAAAGAGGATTGGTTCAAAGAAGCGCTCAAGGACAAAGATCTCGATCTCATTGTTGTTTTCGGCCATGTTGACATACGTTCTCCCGAGTATGCCGCGTTGTTCTCTACCATCCGCGCGATGCACAAAGACCTGCCAATCCAGTTCTTTGGCGGACACTCACACATCAGAGACTATAAGATCTTTGACGACAAGTCCGTAGCACTCGAGAGTGGCCGGTACATGGAAACGCTAGGCTTCATGTCGATTGACGGCCTTGGTACGGGTGGGAAAGATGGTGTAGCAGCCACAGCTCAGAAGTCAGAGGTAACCTTCTCCCGTCGCTATATAGACAACAACCTTTTCTCTCTGCGTCATCATAGCGCCAAAGATGAAGAGAGCTTCCCCACCGAGCACGGTCTAAACGTCTCAAGAGCCATCGGCGATGCTCGAGACTCGCTCGGTCTCACCAAGAAGTATGGTTGCGCTCCTCGCGACTTGTGGATCAGCAGACGCCCATATCCGCACAGAGAAAGCATCCTGTCCTGGATCGAAGAAGAGATGCTGCCCGACTCGGTGGCGGCTTCCCCGCGCGTGAAGAGCGGCAGCAAAGCGCTTGTCATTCAGAACACCGGCGCCATCCGCTTCGACATCTTCAAAGGTGCTTTCACCAAGGACACAAAGTTTCTGGTTTCACCCTTCACTAGCCCACTGAGACTCATTAAAGACGTTCCATACAAGGCCGCTAGCCAAGTCATCAAGCTGCTTAACAATGGAGGGCCGATAGTGCTTGAGATGATGGAAGCCAATGCCTTCCTGCAACCACCCGAAGTCACCGCGGCACGCTTCCGCCCTACCCTCTTCTCCACCTCCCATGCCTTCGACTCCTCAACAGGAAACCCTCAGAAGCCCCTGCTCAGCACAAACCCCGCACTAATTCCAGGCTACACCACACACGACGACGCCGGTGAGGATGGCGACGATACTATTCACTCCCAGATCGCCTTCTACAACGTGCCCAACTGCATCCAAGCCGCTGTTGGCTTCGACCCAGCGGACCGTGACGATGAGCCGCAGACCGTGGACCTGATGTACAACGAGTTCATCCAGAAATGGATTATCATGGCATTGCAGTATGTCGGACAGCAGTACACGAGTGATGACACGGAGGTGTATGCGGAGGGGAAGAGTTTCACGGATATCATGACGGAGTGGGTTAGTGAGCATTGGGCACATGAGGGAGAGTGTCCGCGATAAGCACACTAGTGGAGAAAGAATAGCTTATGAATCATGTGCTGCTACGAAGACCCATAGTGGGTATGTGTTAGCTGTGACTCGTGTAGACACAACAAGCTTATCACAACAACAGAACACTCTCAATTGCTTAACGCACGAGTATATACAAACGAAATCAGACAACCACACCATATCATGTTGATCACCAAGCGGAACATCGTGGCCCTTCTCACACCTCCCTCATCCGCCCCCTCCCCTCCTCGGCAATCCCCTGCTCCTCACCCTCCGGCACAGCCTCAAAGCTGAACCGACGAAACTCCTCTTCCGCACGCACAGCCTCCCTCTGATCCGAACTCGTAGTCGTCGAACTGTATATCGACGACGACACAGTGCCGACCTTGGACCGAACACCGGGCGCCCTCGCACTGACCGAGCCAGTAGTAGACACCGGCTGCGACAGCTCCGGTCCGACCTCTGCCTCAGGACCCTTAACGGAAGCCTGCAGCATCTGCTCGTGCAGCCCATCACCGCCACCGGTACCTCTTCCGTTACCCTGGCGGTGCTCGCGCTCGCCGCGCGGCGACGCCGACCGCGACGTCGCCTGCGAGTGCTGCGCGCTCTGTTGGCGCGGGATCCCGCTCAGGTCGAGGATGCGCGGGCTGCTGTCCGCCGACCCGCGCTTCTCGTTGATGCGGTTGGTGAGCGAGATGATCTCGAGGCTGGAGGAGCGTCGCTTGGCGAGCCCGGGCGTCGGTTGGTGCGAGGTGAATGCCGTGGTGGGCTCGGGCATGGAGCTGGGCCCGTCGGCGCCGGACATGACGTTTGTCGGCATGTAGACTTCTGTCTGCACGGCGGGAGGCGAGGCCGCGGGCGTGGGGAGCTTCTCGGTTGACGAGGTTTGGCGCGGTTTGCGGAGGACTTTGCGGCCGTCTTTTGTGACGATCATGGGGTGGGATGCGTGTTTGTCTTTCTTGTCGCTTCGCGGGCTCTCGGCTGTGTTGTCCATTGAGCTGGGGCGTGAGAAGTGCTTGTACTTTGTGTCGGAGGGGGAACAGCCAGCTGCGTTGATGGCTTCGATGTCGTCGTATCCCGGTGGTGGTGATCTTGTTCTGCGCTTGCTCTTCTTGTCGCTCTTACCCTCGAGTTTGTTCAGTGCAGCCTGAACAGAGTCGCCCATGTCGTGATCATTGAAGCCATGGTTCTTCAGCTCGTATTTGCGATTGGGAGAGTTCCTGTTAGAAGAGGGGTTAGGATGTTCCATCCTGGGGACCGAATCATGGGGATGTAACAACGAAGACCTAAGCGGCCAGCTCAGCCTGGAGGGGATTTCGGGGACGGGTGGGATGTCATTGTCGACCATCGTGTTCCTGTCTACCCACGTCGATGCTCCAGAGCCGGTAGAATTACGCGAACTGTTGATTGAGGAACCCGATGCGCGCTTGATTTTCCATGCTCCTGTCTGCTCATCAATTGCTAGTGTCGAGGACGGGTATCGAAGGGAGTCGGCCAATGTTCCGGAATCCTCAAAGATCGACGTCTGGTATGAGTGTAAGGTCTCGTTGGAGCCGTTGGAATGGAACGAAAGCACGTTGGGACGGGGGTCCTTCTCGCTGACGTGTACATTGACACTGCTGCGGCTGTAGTCTCCCGCCCGCTTCGCACCGTCCGGTACGTGGAATCGAAGATCAACACGCACGACAGCATACATGATGATGACGAAGATCTCAGTGACGAAGTTGAAGACGTAGAAGCAAGCCTTCGAGTAGTACCACGGTAGGTCCTGGGGCCGGCCTTGAGCATTCCTCAACGGGTGAGGGGGCAACCAATTGATCACGCAGCGGAAAATCTGGCCAACCGAGACGACCGCGGCAGCAAGCAGCAGGATCGTGATGTTGACTCTGAGGCGGCCAGCTCCGAACTTGTCAATCTCATGACGCGGAAGGATCAAAGAGATGACAACAAAGATGATTGGCGCAAAAGCAAATACGGTGAAATACGTCTGGCCAGCGAGTTGAAAGTCGCGGAAAATGCGGATAGAGTTGGTGTTGAGTGTGAACTGTTGCCAAATCGATGTAACCACGATCATCAACAGACTGATGACCAGCATAGCGAGGCCTGCGCGGTGGACAATACGGTAGGGCATCGACCAACCAAGTTTCGTGTGCTGCGCTCGTACTATGCGCTGGGTGAAGAACCAGTTGACCATATACAGGATGATGGTACCGACGTAGACGAACACGTTGGCTGCCATCGCGAGCCCGATGTTGCGTTGATGGAGGGCCCATGCTATTCTTAACGACATGGTGATTACTCGGATTTTGCATAGACCTGGCTGCTGTTAGTGGTTTTGGAATTGGGACGCCTATCTTGGAAACATACCCAGTAATGCACCATTGAAGATGAATTTGTGCCCACGACCCTTGTTAGCCTTGAGGATCTTGATGTGGACGACACCGAAGATCAAGTAGATCACTAGAAAAACAACTGTGATGGGGATATCTGGAAGCACATCTGGAGAGCCGCCAAGCCCTGCGTTCACAGGCGCATATGGAGGACCTCCACGGCTTTGTTGGCCCTAGGGACCTGTTAGATGTAGTTGTGACCAATGCCTTACGCAACTTACTGATGGAGGGCCGTTGCTGTTTGGAACTGTCGACATCTTGAATCCAAAGTCACACGCAACAACACTGTGAACAGAAAGACAGAAGGCAGACTAGAAGACCTGACGTACGTGCGAGCATTGGGGGACCGACGTATATCATCTCATTATGCTTACGTGCATGGCTTAGAACTAAGACACCTAGATCAGCACCATGAATGACGGCTGTACTACGACGACGTTAGACCGTGACGCTCGATCCCAATTGGTACGGAACGTGTTACTGCAGATGGAGTGCAGGGACTTGACGGCACAGTGTCAGCCGGTTTAGGTGGACAGCATAGGACTAACTGCTATGGGGCGGTATCAGTGAACACCACATGCAAGCACACGTACCGTGGCTGTGGAACATGCAGGATCTGCAGGGCACTCCCTGTCTCAAAATAGTTCATCTATCTTCGTTCGATTCCATGCGAACAACTCGACCTCGTTCATGTCAGTCGCTGAAAATAGGCCATCAGAGCCATGTTTGAGATGACTTCAGATGACTTCAAGATGACCCCAGAATGTTGTGGTGCCGTCAGCTGCCTTGCACAGGCGGCCTGTGTTGACGTTGTGCTGGTTTTTCCGGCTCTCCTCATGCTGCCGGATGGTTGATGTTGATCGACGGACGCCCGGATGGGACCCGATCTGACATGTCGGCGTTCTGAATCACCGACCTTCGCTTACAACGCCCCATGTGGCATTAGAAGTGAACGTTAGCAAAAGATGATGCATGTGTTGAAGCGGCCGAAACTGTGTCCAACAGGTTTTCAAGCAGAGCGGCGCAGCCGAAAGCCACGCATTCTGTGCAGTCAGCAAGATGGTATAGTCATCGGTGTGGCTAGATCGGACTACACGGGGTGTGAAGGTTCATTGCCTTATGAGCAAGGCATGTAAGTCTTGCTGTCTGGTGGCACCAAGATGACCAGCCCGAGTCTGAGAAGAAAGTAAGGTGTAAATTGACTGGTGAAATGGAAAGGACCAGGAAACCTGGAGGGTGACACTTATAAGTCGTGTCCTGCGACATCCAACCTCCTTCCCAGCCCGCAACGCACATATGCGCCGCGCCTTGGCCAGCATGCAAGCATTGATAGCCCAATGAAACCAATTAAAATTTCAATGTCTTAAGGCCAAATCAGTGGGAAGTCACATGTCCCTTCAAGACAATCATCCATCTGCTCGCGTGTCAAAGTCGCGTTCGGCGCGGGCCGTGTGCACCCGAAGCTCCCTAAAAGTATGAACACCACGTCATACCTAACCAACACCCATCCTCCCAAACACTCCAGAAATGCCGCCTAAATCACGACAAAAACCGCTCAAAGCGACCCCTAACCCAATTCCGCCTCCCTTCTCGCCCGCCGATGCCTCCCTCGCGCCTCTCCTCGAAACCTTCAACCCATCCACCGTCTACATAGTACACACCGACACGCATCCAGCATCGTTTAAGAAGCGCATCTTCAGCGTGCCCGTGGGGCTGAATCTCCTCATTGCCGTAATTCTTGCGTGGCGCGCCTACGCCATCCTCCCGTTCTACTACAGCATCCTCGCGTCGCTGGGTGGACACTCGAACTACACAACGATATACTACGCTGAGCAGACGTGGGGCGGGCTGGTGTGGAAGGTGGTGCAGCGCATGGTTACGTTCTTCATCGACTACGTGCTGGTTATGGTTATTGCGCCGTGGCCGTATGGCTTCTTCCTCGAGGCTCCGGGGAACCCGGTGCGCTGGAGGTGGAGCGTGGGGTTTAGAGATGAAGAGGTATATGTAAGGCAAAGTCGGGGGTGGGGTGCCAAGGACTTATTGGGCGAGGCGGAGGGCAGTACGGGGAAGGCGGGTGAGGAGAGTCCGTTCTTTAAGACGAGGATCCTGCCTGCTATTGACCCGCAGAGGCTGAAGGAGAAGACCGGATACTTGCTGATGGATGGCGACTTCGATCTGGACTTCTACGGGATGATCGCTGCTACGACGCTTCTGGATAGGAAAGATCTTGCTGCAGATTTGCTGAAGAAATGCGTGCTTGTCTACGTTGGCGACAAAGAGAAGGGCAATGGACAGTGGGCGGTCTGGAACTGCGGCATGCTTGATGTCGGCGAGCCGAGTGAGGCGGAGGCTAGAGAAAAGGTGATCGCCATAAAGGACAAGCTCACGGAGATGGGCAAGGAGAGCCTGTTCTTCAGATGGGTCGAGCTTATACAATACGAAAGCAATGCTCCAGGAGGTTTTACACCCGAGAGGCAAGTCGCGGCCGCGGACAAGGTCAAGAAGATGTTCGAAGAGCAAGGAGTGGATTGGGATCAGTTTAGCAAGGAGGTTGGAGGACTTGAGGGTGTAGCCGGCATGTAGCCGGTGCTGATTGCATTGCATTGCATTGCGGTGCGGGGTGGTTATCCTGATACCCAAAAGTTGTCGCTTAGTGTGTCAAAACCCATGACTTAAGCATCTCCTACACACGACCAGCTCCCTCCCTGCCCTTTTGGAGGCACGAATACTTCCCAAACACCGGTGGCCCTCCCGAACGCCAAGCTATCATCCGTTTGAAGCTCGATCAAAACCTAGGAAATCTATTTTATGTCCAGTTCGCAAAGTCGTAAAATTGGTCAGCCACCGCCTGGTCGCTTCGGTATGTTGTTTCTCTACTCTCAGACACTCCAGCCTTACGTCTTGTGTCTTAGAAGGCGATGAAGTGACAACGAGGCACCCTGAGCATCTTTCGTCCTCCTGAAGCTCGGGCTAGCATGTCGAGTGGACGACTTCGACGTGCTCGACTCAGGTGAGCTATCGCGATGAGATCTAGACGAATGTCTCGATTCCGAAGAATCCGGCGAAGTCTTTGATCGCGACGAGTGACGAGAGTCGGCTGTCCCCGTCGAAGTCAACGTATCGCTTCGCTTGCGTAAGCGACGTGTTGGTGTCTGAGAGCGCTTCCGCTTCTCCTTCTCTCCACTGGCCAATGTCTTCTCGGAAACTGGTGTGCGGTGTAGTAGTGCTCTTTGTGTACGGCGCTGCGGGGTTGCTGGTGGCTGTGCCTGCTCGTTTACGACAGAACATGCCTCCAGTTCATGCTCCAACTCTTCTACAGATAGCTTGCAACTCTCCTCATACTTCTTCTCCTGCTGTCTCCCTCGTGCGTAGGCATCCAGCAGTCTCTCCGCTTCCCGCTTGTTTGCATCCGTGCAAACTAATCTGACAATCTCAAGTACGAAGAAGAACGTGACAACGTATGAGATAAAAAAGCCGACTTTTGAGGCGAACTCGAAAATCCACCACATGGTGACTTGAATACTGATCGGTGATGATCGCAAAACAGAAACTGAGCTACAGATAGTAGGTAGATGGGATATAAGGATCGAATAGCTGATGAGAAGCAAGATAATATCCTGTGCGGTATAATCCACGCGGTGCAATGTCGCGTGCGGCGCGCAGCTGAGCTCGGAAAAGCAATTGGATAGAATCTTGATAGGCGTAGTTTGAGAGTTACACAACGCACTGCAGCGCTGGGTGCGTCAACTAAAGAACAGCGATAATGAAAAACTGCAGGTCAAGAACATGTAGTGGCACAAACCCCTCACCCACAACGAACGCGCAATCCCATCCATTTTGTATGTGATGGTTGGCATTCGGGATCCGTTCGAGGCGCGCGACTGACAGCTGAAACGCCCCTCGAGTTTGGTTTCATAAGCGTCTGATGGAACCAACCCCGAGAAGCATGCTAGCCCCATGGAGCATTATGCTCGCGCTATAACCCCTGACGACGATGAGGAAGGATGCTGATTGGATCCTTGAGAGGCGATGCACAGCGATAAGATGGGATCACAAGCCAACTGGTGTGGGAGGATAGAGGGGCACCCCTGATTGCGGGGGACGCGCTTGCAAGCTGTGGAAATTGAGTGCGAACGCCTCCAAGTGACGACCTTACAAATCCCTGGCGAGATCTTTCTGCGTACCAGTCTGCAAATGCTCGGCAGTGAGGGATCGGTAAATGGGTAGTGTTAATCGGCATCACCCGCTTGTACGACTTCATGTAAGTATCTGTACGTCTATCATCATTCCCATATTGTTGTATAACAAGTGTCGCACATAGTATTTGCTCGATATCCATGAAGCATCTTCACTCTAACATTGCGGCAGATCTTAGCACACATTGCATATGTATTGTTCTCGCCCATTCACAATATACAATTCAAAAACTGTTGAGTAAGACGCCATTGTAGCCACGCAAAAGCAGACCCAATCTTGTGCTGACAAGACACGCACGACAAAAAACGAGTATAATGTCAATGGCAGCTGTTGGTCAGACGCCTTTGACTGCAGCAGCACGCATCGCGGCTCTCCTCTTCAACCTTTGCTTCACTTCTGGCAGCAGCAGCAGTGACCAGATGTACCAGCCCCCGAACGTAGCAGCCATGAGTGCCACTGCGATGGCGAAGTACACCCAAAGCTGGCTATGCGCTGCTTCTCCTGTAACTTGGGTGACATTCATTCCCAATATACTCTGTTCTGGTGTCAACGAAGTCCCCTTTTCGGGTAAGAGAACGTACCGAAGCAAGCGTCAGCGGGAGGTATATGAATGTCAAAATCGCAATTCGCTGGATGCTGCTTGCAAGGTCGTTTGCCGCTCGGCTCTCTTGGACTGCTGCTCGCGACTCTTGCAACGAGGCGATGCCCAAGATCAGGTTGATAAGATTTTTCGTCTTGTCGACAGCGTCTTCGCAGCGACGGAGCTGATCCTCAATGACTGAGAACCTCTTGATGTAGTATCGATCGTCGCGCACACCCGGCTCGAAGCTTGAGATCTCGTGTCATGAGACCTGGGCCACCAAATTCTTGGTACCATCTAGTTGTCTGCGCACTTGACTCCAAAGTGGGAACAACTCGTATAGCTCTCGCATGTACTTGGTTTGTTTTTTGGGGTCAAGATCTTCATCGAGGCATTTGCTGCTCTGCTGAGATTAGCTACACACCTCAAGAACCCCAGCGGTGTTCAGCTTACCAATACTTGTAGGTGCTCCATGGCTTCGTCGAGAAACTCAGTACGGATGTTGGATATGATGTAAATTGCATCCTGGATGACCTGGCCCAAGCCTTGATACACCTCAGCTGTTTTTGGATTTCCTCGGTCGACACCCACTAATCGATCCCTGAGCTCAGTCGCTATATAATCGTCGCCCTCATCGAACATGTATAAACCTCTCCAGTAGACCGAAGTTTGTCCAGAATCGTTACTTTGGCTCACACCTGAACTTTTGTTCACACTGCTGTTCTTTGGATCTGTCAAGAAGATGAAGCGGACATGGTTTGCGTGCCATTCGTAGGGCTGTTGGTCACTCTTAGTTCGAAAGTGGCAATGCGGCAAGGCTTCAGTGGACTTGTGGCCCACGCGGTACTTGTGCATGTACTGCAGTGAGAACATCAGGCCTGCTATTAGTGACTTATTTTCCGCGAGTGGTATAAACTTACAATTACTGCCCTTTGTGTCGGTGATCACTCTCAGATGAGCGGAGGGCAGGGCAAAGAAGTGCGGTGGAATACGCATCCAATAGCCCAGCGACCGTATCGCCTCGTCTTGTAATGACGATACTAGACTCGCACACGTCAACTCGTATTCTCGAGATACGCCTGTTGTATCTTACAAGAAAGCGCCAGTGGCTTTGCCTTGGACTAATGAAGGTGAGACCATGTCTTTGATGTCATCAAGGCTCTTGGTCGCTTGGTCGAACCGCCATTCGTTGTCCTCGAACAAGTACTTTACGATCTTACATCCGGTACCTTTCCTTCTCTGCAGCATTCCATCAAGCTCGGAGGGGATATCGTACGAGTCTGCTGTGTTCTGTGGCCACAACAGGTGGGATCCAGCTTGTCCGTGCTTGGAAAGCGGTCTGTGACCGGGCCTGGGTTGAGGCGGTCGCATCCATTTGGAATCAGACATTGTCGCAAGAAAAGAGGGAGAGAAAACAGGCAGGCAGTAAAGTCAACTTTGCTTATGAGGGCTGATCATCCGGGAAGGCTGAGGCCCAGCAGCCACGCATGCATGGACAGGCTGTCGGCGGTTATACTGCCAATCAAGGGTACATGTTACCGAACAGCTTGTCAAAGCTAGACAAAGACATATTGAGAGGCATACGATATAAGAAATTGGGGTTCAAGATGACAAGTCTTTGCAGTCGCTTGTGTGTCGCGATCCTGAGCTCGGTACGACCTCACGCGCGCAGTAGGTAGTCGGCTGCTCACAAGATCTTGACACGGTCACAAGCTCGAGCTGCAGGTGACATCTTCTTAGTACTATTGCTCAGTAATTACCTCGTTCATTCACACAGTTACAAAGAGCTTGTGTCTTGGTTCAGGCACAACAACGCCGGAAGTGCGGTAGCGCGCCGTGGTTGTCCGCAAGAGCTGACGACGAAGGCTTCCACCGACATCATAGCGAGGTAGCTCCACCCTCTGAGCCGTGTACCCGACATCAGCCTCAACCCTTCATTCTCTGACTATCTCTACCTTCCCTTCTCAACTCCGAACACCCTTCACGCCTGGAGCTGACGCAAACATGTTCGGCTTCATCGCAGACGGCTTGACGTAAGCGCCCCGCCCCCGCAATCTTACAAGCTCCCGCTGCTTCGCGAGTGCTGTCGCGAGCTCTGCCAGAGCTGCTTGAGGTCCCAGGCACCACCACAGAGGCTTCACAACATGGCGCAGCTGACTAATATTACGATAGCGTCGCGACCACCGTCCTCTTTCCTATATTTGCGTCGTACAAAGCTCTCCACACCTCCGACCCCGCACTGCTTGCGCCCTGGCTGATCTACTTTGTCGTTCTCTCGATCCTCACCACCGCGGAGAACGTGTTCGACTTCATCCTGAGCTGGGTGCCCTTCTACTCATGGATTCGCTTCTTCATCCACCTGTACCTGATCATGCCTGGCTCGCAGGGTGCTACGTTCGCATACCAGGAGTACGTTGAGCCATTCCTATACCAGCACGAGCGCGAGATCGACAATTTCATCAGCGAGAGCCATGACCGTGGAAAGGCCGCAGGGCTGGCATACCTAGGCAAAGCCATCGAGTGGGTCAAGGTCAACGTCCTGGGCTTTGCACCCGCAAAGCCAGAATCGCCTAGGCCTGCAGGACAGACGTATGCGCAGAACTTGATGAGCAGGTTCCAGATGCCAGCTGCTAGGGGCAGCAATGATTTGTATGGGCTGGTCAATCAGGCACTAAGCGGCGCAAGCGCTTTGTATGCCGGCAACCAGAGCGGACAGGCTGCAGAACTCAGCCGCAACGCAAACCTTATTCCCGACAACATTCGCGACAACGATGATAGACTCAGCTATGTCAGCTCCCAACGCCAGCGGCTCGAGACGCTTCTCCAGGCATATGATCGTGAGCATGAGAACATACGTACACAGCAATCAAGTGGCAACAGTCACTCCGAGGGTAGCAGAACACCGGGAGGTATCTCGAGGAACAGGAGTGAATCCGAATTTGACCGTATAGAGCGCGACGAAGCCAGCCCGAGACCGCCCTACCCAACTACTCCTCCGCCTCTGGGCAGGCGAACAAGCAGCGGATGGATGCCGTGGAACTGGCAGCGTCCACCACCGCCGGCGGATCGCGATGAGCCTTTGGCATACGGCAAAGAGCCTGGCGAGTCGAGGAGGGCGCACGCTACTGGATTTGAGCTCGGTGATCGTTAGGGAACGAATCCTTGGAGCAGATCCTCGCAGGTATAATTATTTCAACGGCGTTTAGGCATGAATTAAATAGCGGAAACGAGCACCGCTACAGAGCTTCGAGCAAAAGGTCGAGAATCGCTAGGCTAATTGTATTCGTGAACATGCAATCTTTGTCTCTACCTGACTCGTGGGCCCGTGCCTTTGGATATCGTGACTACGCGCCATGATGGCGTTCCGTTACTCACAAGCGTGTCTGCATTGCATCATCTTACACACTACACCTCACGTCTCGACAAGATGGCAACAACACCAGTCAGGGTAGGCGCCTTTCAGCTTCTCGCCAGCTCGACCCGTATACCGGTCCGCAGCTTCTCCTCGTCCCGCATCAGCGCCGCTTTCGCCAGCGCGCCGAAAGCCCCAGCTACATCAACGCCCACGACCACGTCCACAGCCGCAAAGCCCGCCACCACGTCTTCATCTTACAAGCCCGCTGCACCAGCTGCGCCCGCTGCACCAAGAACAGTAGTGCCCTCGTTCCCCGCCAAAGAACCACCGGTCCCAACAGCCCGCAGTACCTCCGCCGCAGTTGCCACCAAAGGCCAGCGCTCTCTCACCGACGGCCTGAGCGACGCGCCCGCTGAAATCGAAGGCGTTGCAGCGCACGACTGGACGCGCTCGTACCATGGCTTGGGCAGTGTGCCGTTCTCGGCAGAGCAGGCTGAGACGCTGCTTGCGCCGGTGAACAGCGCAGATGTCGAGGTCAAGCCCGATGGCATCCTGTACTTGCCCGAGATCAAGTACCGGCGGATTTTGAACAAGGTCTTTGGGCCGGGAGGCTGGGGGTTGGCGCCCAGAGGCGAGAGTATTGTGACGGCCAAGCTGGTGACGAGGGAGTATGGCATGGTTGTTCAGGGCCGGTACGTTCATCGAGATGCACCCGTGCTCTCTACTCTGGATTCCCAGATCAATACTGACTTTTCTCACAGCCTTGTCTCAATAGCGCGCGGTGAGCAGCAGTACTTCGAGCCTGATGGCATTCCCACTGCGACCGAAGGGTGCAAATCCAACGCTTTGATGCGCTGCTGTAAAGACCTGGGTATCGCAAGTGAACTGTGGGACCCACGGTTCATTCGTGAGTTCAACAACAAATACACCAAGGAGGTATGGGTTGAGCATGTTGCGACGAAGAAGAAGAGGAAGATTGTCATCAGGAAGGATGACACTGTGAAATACCCGTTCAAGGAGAGCAAGATGGGCGCTTAGATCGGGACAATACGTCTCATGGATTATACATGCATATACTGGCGCCAGTAAGAAAAACTGAGTTGTATAAATACTGTACGATATGAAGCTGTAAGTATGAATTACATGGCTCATAGCAGCCCAGTGCTGGGCACTGACAGATTTGTTCTTTAGCCTCGCGGCTATTGACCTGGTGCTATCGTTCGCCCTATCCAACACATCCCATAAGTGTTCAGGCGCTGTATAGACATAGAGAAGCGCGCTTGCTCAAATCAAGAAGTTCTTGGCAACGCCGACCAGTGAAAAGAGACATCACCTCGAGGCTGATACCATCCCCCTTCTGCCTTCACATGCACATCGTGGTGCTCATGGTATCCGACAACATATACAGATACAACAACAGGCATGTTTTTATTTGGCCACGCACGGTGCTGGACCAAAGAATGTCACAGGAACATAACACAGGGTCACGCCTATCGTCGACGGATCTCGCAAGTGTTGCTTCCTGGTACAGTTCTCCTAGCCCAACCCCTGTATCTTCTTACTGATCCAGTCAGATCTTAAATACAGCGAAGACCTGTTCAACTACACCCGAGGCCGCTTTGTCTACAATGAGCAATACGAGATGTCACAGCGTCATGTACATTTCAACGTTAATGAACTCACTTGTTGTGCAGCCGAAGCTGTCGGGGCGAGAATATGCGTCAGCATCTCAAAATACCCTGACGGCATGTACAATAAGGCCATGTTGCTCACTATGGATAATGGCTCTCGGGTTGTGGCCAAGATCCCAAATCCCAATGCTGGCCCACCCCATCTCACTACAGCGAGTGAAGTTGCGACGATGGAATTCGTAAGCTTGCTGAAGTAGAGATGGTGCTCATATGATTGACATATTAGGCACGAAATGTTCTTGCAAATCCCGTCCCGAAGGTTCTAGCTTGGTCTTCACGGGCGCACGAGAACCCTGTTGGTGCTGAATACATCATCTTGGAAGAAGTCCAAGGAATAGAATTGGAAAAAGTCTGGCCGAAAATGAAAATCAAGGACAGGTTTGCTGTTGTCAAAGCCATCGCTGTGTTTCAAAAGTCGTGGACGTCAGTTTCCTTCACCAAGTATGGGAGCCTCTATTTCTTGGAATATCTCGAAGACCTGTCACCACAGGGGCCACTATATGTCGATGCCAATGGAAATCAAATCACGAATGATCGATATGCTGTCGGTCCATCGACAGGACGCGAGAAATTCGACAACGAGAGAGCAACAGTCGATTTTGATCGGGGACCATGTAACACTGCCAGTCCAAACGTAGAATGCTCGGCTGACAATATGAAGGGGGCTCCTCAGAAGCATATCATATCGCGATTGGGCGTCGCGAGATGACATGCGTCAACCAGCTCTCTGAATTGCCGAAGTCTCCGATCACATTGTGCGGCCCAGGAACCTACCAACCAACAAGAGTTAAGAAATTGAGGGCTCTGCGCTGCTACCTCGACATATTGCAATATCTGCTACCAAGAAACGAGGCGATATCGTCATCGCATCTCTGGCATGGCGACCTACATGTCGGCAACATTTTTGTTGACCCTTCCGAGCCTACCAAAGTTGTAGGTCTTATTGACTGGCAGTCAACTGAACTATCTCCTCTCTACTTCCAAGCCCGCCAACCCCACATTATTGACTATGTCGGCTCACCCATCAGTGGATTGACAAGGCCTCAGCCAAGGGAGGACCTTGACAAACTTGACCCGCCAGCACGGCAGCAAGTTGAGGCCCTCTATCTACAAAAGTCCCTTTGTTCGTTATACAACACTTTGATACATCACCAAAATCCTCATCTTTATGCTGCGCTCGAATTCCAGCAGATCCAAAATCTCCTGCTTCTGCTCTTGGCGCGAAACATCCTCATTGATGGCGAGGCAACCTATCTTTCGCAGGTAGCTGAGCTAGAATCAACATGGTCAGCATTTTCGGAGGACGAATACTCTACATATCCTTTTACCTTCTCGAACAACGACCGAATCGAGTTTGAGGCTGATAACCAGGGTGTGGCGCGAGGTATAGAAGCAATGTGCTCAGTGCGAGATAGCTTGGGTGAACTTTTCCCCGAGCAGGGTATCGTGAGGTCGGAACAGTACGACGAAGCTTTGGATGCTTTGAGGCAGATGAAGGAGCATGTCATTGGTACTTTTGCCAACAATGAGAAGGATAAAGCGCTTTGGGAGAAGGAGTGGCCATTTGTACCATAAGATAGCCACGATTCAAAAGCCGCATATCCATCCTAAACTGTTGTGACGGTAGCACCGGTCAAGACCTGCACGCCATGATCGAAAGAGATTGTGTGATTGGAAATCGTGCAGTGATCATAACCAGCTCTGCAAAAACTCAGCCTTATGATTTGATGACTGTAAAAGGCGATGACCTTGTCTTATGCAGGCGTTTCTGAAGGTATTTCCTTTGCCAAAAGACTCGAGAGTGGCAGTAAGAGATTTTGAATCCCTTAAGCTAAACAAATTCTCGAGCTCTGCGAGCTATGTTTTGTCTCAATACCAACCTTTTACTCTGATCGGGTCTGCTCATCTATCGACGGTGATGAGCCAGCCGTCACTGAGCACGTTGTTGTTCGAATCGACACCGCCCCAAACCACGCACGTTGCGCCGTCCACCTCTGTTCCTTTGGCAACTGCAAATTGGGACCTGTTACCAAGCCCACGCTTTGTCTCACCCAGATTTCCTGCTACTTCCTCACCCTTCGTGTCAACGTAGTTGTACAAGACCTCTGCCCACGTAGCCTCATGTGTGTTGCGCTTGATGGAAGACCTAATGGCGTCCTTGGCTGCAGCTGCTGTGGCGTGTTCTGGAGGCAGCTGGAAGGTCCAGATGTCGTCAAGAGTCTCAGAAGTGTCTGTTTTGCCACCGATCGCGAGAAGATAATGGCGGCCCTGGCCAGTTGTGACTTCGATGAGGCCAGCGTTTGACCGTGCTTGTGGCACCGTTTGAGCCCCGGATTCATTATGCGCTACCTCCTTCCAAGCCCAACTGCTTGATCCAGGCGCAGCTTCGAGATAGTCTAGAGCGCCGGAAGCGGCAGTATCGACACCTTTGCCTCCAAATCGGTACAGTCTATTTCCTGCAATTGCAAGACTGACACCCTCGCGTGGCTGTCCTGGTGGGGAAGGAATCTCCGACCATGTGCGCGTGCTCACGTCGAATGCTAAAGCGCTGGTAGCGAGCTCACCCGAGAGTTCACGCCCGCCGATAACAAAGACCGTACCCCAAGACTCAGCGGGCTCAGGAACATGTGTCGCAGGGTCTGCTGGCTGTTGAGGGGCCTTCTCTTGATATGTGATTCCCTTTGCAGCCGGCTCGTCTGAGCTTGCCGAACTGTGTCCGACTCGAGGGCTTGGAGAAAAGGTACCAGGAGCAGGATCAAGGAATGACCACTTGTTTGATTCCGTATGATATGCCCACACTCTTCCGTTCTCATTGGTGACATTATCTCCCTCTCCTCCGAAGACGTATATTGTATCGCCAATGACTACAGCAGTATGTCCTCTTCGTGGACCAGGAACATCGTCAAACCCGTTGGCTGCTTGCGCAGGTTTCGAGGTGTAGTCTGCATCAAGTACACCACTCGATGGTAGTATGACAATGTGCATGTCATTGTCGGCCAGTTGCCCTGGGGACTTTTCACCTCCGAAGATATAGGCTCTGTTCTTGACAATTGAGATAGTGTGCTGTGATCGCTGCAACGGAACAGAAGTAATGCGTGTAAGGTTGGCTTTGATTGGATGGGTCGGGTGCGTAACTCCCTTTACAAGGGCAGCAGCGCTCTCAACCAGGCTCTCAGCTGCATAGAGAATACCTGCGGCCGCGGGCTCCATGTTGCAGAAATAGGATTTATTGTCGAAATATAAATAAGGAACACAGTTGGGTCGACGTAGCAGTTCGTGGCACGAATGTTATTGAAGAAGGTATTAAACACAGCCGGAGCTCGAAGTCGTAGAGCTTACGACTGTTACGTCATAGGCCCCACCACTTGAGTCTGGAGGAGAGCATGATCGTCATGTACGATACGTACAGCGTAGCTCATGAGGCGTAGTCATCTCCTGTCAACTCAGGTCATAAGAAATTATGCAACTTGCACTGTACAGCGTGTCGTCTGTAGGTTAGCTTTCATTTGAGAAGATCCAATGCAGGGCTGTAAAGGTAGTTTAGGAGCCGCCAGGTATCACAAATTGCGCACGGATATATGTGCTTCAATTATGAGCTCATGTGTATTGAGTTCTGTCTAGAGGTATGCGTTTGTATGTGATGGGTCTCTCAGCTTGATGGATGACCGTTCAGCTCAACATTCCGGCTGCTAGCCTCTTCCTTAGATGTTTGGCGACAATTGATCGTACTTGACACAACGCTCAACCTGTAGATTGTTAGTGAAATAAGGCAAATTATCTCGCAAAAACTTACTGTGTCGATCGAGGCTTGCAGGAAGCTGCGTGCTTCAAGGCCGACCCAGACTTTCAGCATTGAGAAGTCTCCGCCACGGATCATCGAACCACCGCCCTGAGCTCCCAGTTGTCGCAATATCGGAAGTGCGCTAAAGTTTGTCAGCACGTTGAATCTCTGCGTCAAGGGTGGCGACATACCCAGCGAAGAGGTCCAGCTCGGGGTTCAGGCTTCGTCCAATACCTTCCAGAAGCAAGATACTGAGAACGACATTGATGAAGTCTCCCTCCAAACGAACGTGATGTGTTCGGACCATCGACAATACCTCGTTAAGGATGTCGCCGATCTTAATATTGCCGAGCGCGAAAGTGCGACTCTTGACTCCCAGAACCAAATGCTGCATTCGCAGGGCAAATACCTCCCCATCTAGAACAGCCTCAGGCTGCCTACACCGTTCAACCATTAGGTGTCCGGCCTTGTAGCCATCAAATTCAGCTACAGCTTTGAAGAGGTCCAAGAAATTCGTACGGTTCTTGCCGTTGAGCTCTGTCACTAACCCTGCGTCGATGAAAATGAGCTGTGGTCGGTAGCCCTCATTATCGAGTTCTATGAGTCGCGCTTTCCACTGCTCAGGGTTCTTTCGGTGTGGTCTCAGCCGCTCTAGAACTTCCTCTGTGACGTCCGGCGATTCCGTGGGACCAGTGGTACGGTTTTCCTTTCGAGTGAAGACTGATACATCGAGCTTTTCAGGCTTATAGAAGCGCACCATGATGTTACCGGGATGTAGATCAGCATGTATGAAGTTGTCGATCAGAACCATATTGAGGAAAGCATCGAGCCCTTCATCGGCGATGTCTTTCTGGAAAACTCCACCGCCATTTTGCAGAAAGTCTTCCATCGGTATACCTTGAGCAAACTCCTCAATGAGAACATTACGCGTCGAGTACTCCGTGTAGGGGTACGGAAACCATGCTGTTGTCCGATCCTTGAAGTTCCGGCGGAACATTGTGAGGTTTGCAGCTTCAATGCGGAGATCCAACTGTAGTCTCATCATTTCGCCGAATTGTGCCACCTCGTCTGGAAACGAGAACCACTCCATGGTAGGGATTGCGTTGATGACAGCTGCAAAGAAGCCCATTATACGCAAATCTCTGCGGACGATCTTTTCGATTTTGGGGTGGAGTACCTTAACAGCAACATGACTGGACGGTACCCTCTGTGGCGTACTCTTCAACGTTGCGTCGACGTTCTTCTTGATTTTACGTGCGAGGTTCGGCTCCTCTCGATCGATGGTGTTGTTCTGCAAGGTAGCCAGATCGGGTTTGAGCTTGGCTTTATAGACTTGGGCGATGGCGCCGACACCGAGAGGTTTCTCGTCGAACTCTTCGAATATGTCATCGAAGGAGCGCCCACCGAAGGCGGCTTCTATGGTGCGTTTCGAAGTTTCGAGTGAGTGCGCCGGGGCGTTCGAGTGGAGAGTAGACATAATGGAGCACATCTCGGTCGGGAAGATATCTGTTCGAGAAGCGGCCCATTGTCCCAGCTAGCACGCGTCAGAGAATCTAGGAGTGGCAGCGCATTGCAGATACATACCTTGATGAAAGCAGCCCCAGCTCGTTCCATGGAGCTTACAAGAAAGCCGTACCACCACAGCGTTCCACTTCTTTCGTCATCCCTGTTGGCCTTCCTTGCGCCTATCCATATTGCAGGTATCGTCACTATGACAGGAACAAATATTATGACCAGGTGTAGAAATCGC
Source organism: Stagonosporopsis chrysanthemi (assembly GCA_022560025.1). Lineage (NCBI taxonomy): Eukaryota > Fungi > Ascomycota > Dothideomycetes > Pleosporales > Didymellaceae > Stagonosporopsis > Stagonosporopsis chrysanthemi. The sequence goes on from JAFISE010000018.1 coordinate 270,139, forward strand.
AAGCCAGTAGCTATGGGCTCGATTATGTAGTCTTCTATAAAGAAGTAGATGCCGCGTCTGTACTTCTTTGAGTTCCCCAAAGACTTTGGTACTTGCTCTGCGAGCTCTTGCCTGGAAATCTCAAGCATAGCCTCCTCGTGAGTCTTTTCCCCATTGCCAGACTCTTCATGGCCAATCTCCACGAAAGCGAGTGGGGTCAGAACTGCACCACCAGCTGCTGCTGCACCTGACCATAGCACTTTCCTGCCACCCAGTCGGGGTGTTGCGAATTGCCGGCGCGCTGCGGAAACGTAGGGGCGCGAAGACGTGCGGGTGAGGAAGGGCACGGAGCGATGCGCGCCCTGCCGAAAACATTGTCTACCTAGGAGGAAGACCGTCCTCATGGTACAAGATATTGGATGCGAGGGGCGCGTGAACGGTCCATAAAGTCGAACGGCACGCTCAGTTCGCCATTCATGACGTTGTCGCGGGCTGGCTTGTGACGCCGATTGAGCACGGGCCGCCGAATATGCAACACCGAAGATCGCGCGGATGTGTACGACATCGAGCTTCATGTACCCAGAACAGCTTCGAACAGTATTTCACCACCGTGAAAGTTTGCGAAAATATCCTCTTTATTTCGAAGACGCACAGGTCAAGTGTTTGTCACCAAAAGGAGGCCGTAGACATAGCTAAAGAAGCCATAAATTGCATTAAACCATGGTATTTACTGCATGAACGCTCACTCATAAAAATCTTTGAAATACCACATACCCCTCAGGCGGTGACGAAGCCTTCGAAACCCTTGTCAAGCGAGGCTTGAGTCAGCTCCTTATATAAGGGGAACCCTCCTGCAAAATTGAGCTGCTCGCGGACCTTCCCGGGAACGTTATCACCCATATACCTGTGTAACTGTTAGCTCTTATCATAAAAACCTGTCTTACTTAATGGCAGCTTACCATGACTTCGTCTGCGGGAACAGCGTTTTGTCGGAGAGTTCAGTAACCTTCTCGCGCCATTCTTCCTCAGCTTGACGGGTGGCATCACAGTAATCAATCTTCTGATCCCGCAGCATCTTCATACAGTTAACGATCCAGTCTCCCTGGACTTCAACGCACGTGGGCCCGTTCGAGAAGGCCGTAGGTCCCTGAGCTCCGTACAAGAAGAACATGTTAGGGAATCCGGACAAGGCCATTCCCATGTAGGTATATGTCCCACTCTTCCAGGTCTCCGACAACTCAACGCCATCAACATTTCGTAGACCCATATTCTTCATACCACCGGTAACTGAATCGAAGCCAGTAGCGAGAGCGATAACATCAAACTTGTGCAGTTTGCCGTCTGAAGTGACGATGCCCTCCTTGGTGAACTTCTCGATGGGCGTCTTCTTGCAATCGATGACATTATTCTCAGGGCGATCAAGCATCTCATAGTAGTTCTGCTCAAGGGATGGCCGCTTGGTGCCGAAGGCGTGGAGCGGCTCAAGAGGGGCAAGGATCTCGCGCTTCACAGGATCTGAAATCCTTGCACGAGTCTTCTTCGCCCAGAAGTTGTATGCCTCGCGATTCGCTTTATTTTCGAACAGGAGGTCCTTGTAGTTGGCCAGCCAGAACTCAAAACCACCGGCTTCCCAGAGCTTCTCGTAGAATGCCTCGCGCTCCTCGGGACTATCGTCGAAGGTGTTCTTCTCGATGTAATCATATTGAAACCCAGCGAAAGTGTTCAGGCGATTTTTGAAGATGGTCTCGTATTCTGTCTCTTTTCGCTTATCCTGTTCCTCTCGGGTAAGAGGCTTTTGCTGCATGGGAAGGCACAGGTTGGGCGTTCGAACAAAATTGGTGACAGATGCAGCATCTTTCGCGGTTTCTTGAGCAATTTGTATGCCAGTCGAGCCTGTACCAATAACGGCAACGCGCTTGCCCTTGACATCGACACCAGCGTCTGGCCAGAAGGAGGAGTGGTGAATTTCGCCCTCGAAATCCTCCATGCCGGGCCAATCGGGAAAATGGCGCTTCGCAGCGAAGCCTAGTGCTAGAAGCATATACTTGGCTTTCGCCATACGACCGTCCTCGGTCTTAATGTGCCACTTGCCAGACGGCTTGTCGAAATCCGCACCAACAACTCGTGTGTTGAACGCACAGTCTTTCTTAATATCAAGCTTCTTCTCGACGTGTTCAAAGTACTTTCGAAGCTCGGCAGTACCAGGGTAGCGGCAGGACCAATACCAATCTTTCCAGATCTCTGGCATCGAGTACTCGTAGATGGGGACTTGTGAGTCGACTGACCATGATTAGACGATATTTCATCTCAATTTCCAATTGACGTACCTCTCGCACCCGGGTAACAGTTCCAGTGCCAAATGCCTCCAAGCTCTGTGCCAGCCTCGTAGATCTTGCAGTTGTAGCCTAGCTGGCGCAGCTTGTGCATCAGGTAGACACCGCCAAATCCGGCACCGACGATAAGAACATCTGTCTCCAGTTCCTTTGCGTAATTCTCGTTGTGAGGTGTTGCGTTCTCATTGGTGGCACCAATGTCTGTCCTGAAGTGAACCATTGTGTCCGCGGATGAAGATAATTTGAATGGTATGCACAACCCAATAGTTTTCTACTGACAAAGGAGGGGGCACTGGATCCAGTTATATATACACGTCAACAATGAATTACCCCTCCTGTTAGCTCGGTGAATAGGTGTGTCGCAAGATCTACACCTACTCCAGTATCGAAATCACGCTAAAAGCACGCCCGTCAACATGGAAACCATTGATCTTAGATTTCCCGGCGGCCGCTTTGATCACGAGCGGTTCCTAAACGCGTCTTGATTCCTCTTCCCTTGCCTTTCGGCCGGAGAACCGATGACGTCCACTGGCTCACATTTGAAAAATGGTGCGAAACACTTGTAGACAGGCGCGGAAATAGTCCGGAACGCGCCACAAAGCCAGATCCACGCCATGAACAGATGCTATCCGACTAACCCGCATCCGCGAAAGGCTGCGGGGTTCTGGGGTACCCCGCATGCGGACTTCGCGGGACCAATGAATAGAGCGGCTGAGTGACGACTTACCATATACGGTAGCCCGAAGCAATCGACGACGATAATGCTTGTGGATACCCCTGGATGACACTACTCAAAGGCGCAGGCATCGACATTTCGAATGCCATGCACAATATAGCCGACTCGGTTACGTCCTTTGGCAACAGCAAGACATATCTCAGCCCTGTCTGCCATGATTAGACATAGGAAACATCTAGCCCTTGTGAATGCTTCTCGGCCCGCAAAATCAACAATGTGGAGCCTCAATCGATCAACACGACCGATCGTCGCAGTCGTAGGTCGTGATTGGAGTCTGGACCAAAGGAGATCCTCATCACGAGCCTACTTTCGCCTTTTCCAGACAAGGTCCACGTGTTCACCACAAGAGTTTTGGGTTTGAAAGGTACAATAATGCCAAATAGTGAGCCACTGTCATCGAGGTTACAGCTGGGTGGGTACGTGCCACGCATCATGGTCGACCGGCTATCTCAACTTGGACCAGATTCCGCATCCGCATCAATTGCAGAAGCTTCCATGCAAAGAATTTTTGATGTACTCTTACTTTGAACTGCCTTAATTTTCCATTAACGCTTTTCACATCATGGTAGCGATTCCTACCAACAAAGTTTTATTAGATGTTCAACGACCATACAACAAGGTCGGCGAAAATATCCTCGTCCAATAAGGAAAGTTGCCAAATTAACTGCCCACAGCCATCGTCACTCGTCAGTCTTTGAAATTCCGCACAAGAGCAGGCATCCTTTCACGACCGGCTATCCGGCCGGATATTGCGTCTGCGTATTCGTCATGTTCGAATCGATTATCCCTAAGATTCTGACCGATGGTCATCAGCGAAACTGACAAAGTGCGGCCTGGGGTCTGGCACATCGAAGGTGAGCGCCTGAAACTGAACCATTGAATTCCGTTGACATGTATGAAGTCCTTCATCTGCAAAGTGCCTACTTCTGTTATTGAGCACTTTCCTTTCAATACTATAACAGACACGACAGAGGCGCGCGTGAGCAACCTCTACAGTGCTTCCTTTGGTAGGCAATCAAAGGGCTTAACTCGAACCAACACGGCACCAACCTTGGAAACGACCAACAGTGAATTCATCTTGGGAGAGCAATCCTCACCACTTCCTCGCAATTCGCATCGGAACGGAATGCTATGGAATCCGAATACGGGGAGGTGTATTGGAGTTGAAATTGTCCTTTCTTGTTGCTGAATAAGGCGGGATACAACTCCAAGGCACCCAGCTATTATGGAGCTCTCGAAAGTTATCTGGGGCAATGAATGCCCTTATCCATCGATAAGCACGTCGGTGCTACTTTCCAGACCATACTAGTCTTGCTCAAACTGAGTAAGTCTTGAGTTACAGGTGAACAGATCAGTACTCAATAGTGCCTTGGCCTCACATTCACAGCAGTATGAGGACTTTAGGAGCCACCGCGGTGCACACAACATGTAATTTCGAATGGCTGGATAGTGGCTAAGCACAGTGTACGATAGTATGTCGCATCGGACTGCCTTTGGCAAAGTAATACCACCATGTACAACTCCTGGCACTTGAGCGAGGTCGCTATTCGACCTTAGCTTTCAAAGCTTGTTCTCTCAGAGACTATTTGAAAGATCAGTCTCGGATGATGTAGATTCTACCTTGCGGCTCTATCTCCTTCCCTGACTTTTGTACATCGCTGACGGATGAACCCAGGAAGACCTCGCTTAACCGTGACCCCTGTCAACAATGAAGTTTCCTGGAATGGCAGGATCGTTCAATCAGGCCCACCGTCATCAACCCGACAGCGCTCATTACTCGTGTGACACCAGAGTTACTTGCAGGGCATTTTTCAGTATGGATTGCGCGTGTCTGCCGAACGATCCCGCTCATTGCAGTTTGCGTCATCAGGCCGTTGTCTGGACCAACGCTGCCTGTTCCTGCATCCTTTGAAGAACGGGGCAATCCCAAGCACGACGCATTGTTTAAGCCTGCCAAGAGCTTTCTTATCACGTCTTGACATGCCATCCGCTTACCTTCGTATGCAGCAGTGTTGCAATTGGCGGACCTGCTCCACACCTGGGCTGGCATCCACCTTCACTATCGCCAAAGAGGCAGGTCAGACCCGCCAAGCATGCCAAGGACGCAACCCATACCGATTCCATGCAAAGAAGTTCTTGCTTGGTGCATAGCAAGATAGCCCTGTAAGCGGTGGGGATGGCTCTGGTCACTGGTAGTACAACGAGTACGACCTCGGGAGTCCGACAATGCGGTATCCGGGCTAGGTATAAATGGAGGGTGGGAGCTGAGTTCCTAAAGTCAGCCACCCTTGATACTCTTGTCGGTTCACCAATTCAACACACTCGAAATGGTCATCGTTAAGTCGTTGACGGCGGTCGCCGCCTGCGCAGCTACCCTTGCAGATGCCGCAGCTCTGCTGCCTCGTGCTAACTCTACCAAAAAGCTTGTCACCTCAGTCAGTATACATATGGGTTCTTGCTATGAGACACCGCTAATGTCAATTCCAGGAGGCACTCAGGCATCTTCTTGACATCGACAACTTGTACGCAAAAGCCGAGCACCTACAGGAGATCGCCTACAGCACCGAAGGCAAGAACCGTGTCATTGGCAGCAAGGGTCACGAAGACACCGTTGCTTGGATCAAGGAAACCCTTGAGCAGTTCCCAGATTACTATACTGTGGAGCTCCAGGGAGTTCCGCTATTGGTCGGTGTGTCCGCAAACCTTACTGCGAACAACAAGACAATCGAAGTCTATCCCGTTACCCTTGCGCCTGAAGGTGATGTGTCGGGCCCACTCGTAGCCATCCCGAACCTGGGCTGTGAAGAGGTTTGTTGTCCAAAGATGAGAGTAGAATCGCGTTGACATGGTGCAGGCGGACTTTACCGAAGATTTGGCGGGCAAGGTCGCACTCATCAACCGTGGCACCTGTTCTTTTGGCGTGAAGGTGCAGCTTGCGGCTGCTAAAGGCGCCCTCGGTGTAGTCGCTTGGAACAACGGCGAAGGCACGCTTGAAGGCTACTCGCTGCAGCTGTTCGAAGACCCTGCCAAACCTTACATTCCTGTTGGCGGTATTACCCTTGGTCAGGGTGAGTCACTGCTGGCTCAGCTTGAAGGAGGCGTTGATGTGAATGTTCACCTTACAACCGTCGTCCAAAACGCCACCAGCTACAACGTAATTGCGGAGACAATTGCAGGTGATCACGACAACGTCATCCACGTCGGCGGCCACTCCGATTCGGTCACAGCAGGTCCAGGTATCAATGATAATGGCTCTGGTTCCATCTCGATCCTTGAAATCGCCATCCAGTTGACCAAATTTTCTGTCAACAATGCTGTCCGGTTCTCTTGGTGGACTGGTGAAGAGGCTGGATTGCTAGGCGCTGAGTACTACGTCAAGCAGCTTACGCAAGAGGAGAAGGACCGCATAAGATTGTTCCTCGATTTTGATATGATGGCCTCGCCCAACTACGCGATTCAGATCTACGACGGTGATGGTTCTGCGTACAACTCCACAGGCCCTGCCGGCTCTGCTGAGGCTGAGCACGAGTTCGCCGCTTATTTTGATAACCTTGGCCTCAACCATACCGAAATCGAGTTCGATGGTCGCTCGGATTACGGCCCGTTCCTTGAGGCTGGTATCGCAGCTGGCGGTATCGCAGGTGGAGCCGAAGGCATCAAGACCCAGGAGGAATTTGAAATGTTTGGTGGAGGAGCAGGCGTCCCTTACGATGTCAATTACCATGAGGATGGTGACACTGTCAACAACCTCAACCTCGAAGCCTGGATTGAGTTTGCAAGGGCTATTGCGCATATGACCGCCACGTATGCGCGTAGCTGGGAGTCCATCCCACCAAGGAACGCAACAGCATCGGTGAAGAGGTCGGAGAAGTACAACGAGTACAAGCAGGCTTTCCAGCAGACCAAGAGATACCAGAAGTGGGTCTAGTGGTCCCGTAAGAGGGAGTAACGTAAAGTGGTAGATAACAGTAGAAGCGATGCGACGTTACAGTAGGCATAGCGCGTGTTAGTCTGAAGCGGATCACCAGAGAGACCAGCAAGCCTCACCAGGTCGATGTTCAAGCTCACAATCTACTTTTCAATATTCATAGTCAAGGATTGCGAAGCTGTTCCAATGTTGTGAACGTGCTTTCCAAATGAACAATGTCCCCGTGGTTACAACGGTCCTTACTTGTGCTCTTGTCATGTCTGCCGTGAAAGTGCTTCAAAAGAAGAAGACAGAAAAAAGAAAAAAAAAACCCTGTACGTGTTCTCGAGGGAGGCATAGTGGCTACGGCGTGGAGAGAGTGTGTGCTGATCTTGGACCCTGTCGGAGTTGCAGCCGCCTAAAGCCGGAAGGTCAAGCGCGGCCCGCATTGGCTGTTTGAGTCGTTTGCACAAGCCACCGCCCCAACTTTCTGGCCAGAAAGCACCGCCGTTTCGGACACACGACACGACCAGCACGCCTTCTCGAACTTCGCCGTCTTGCGACAGCCCATATCTTACGAACCACGCTATATTCGTACGAATAAACCCAGCCTTCCGACCGCGGCAACGCATCTCCTGGCGCTCAGCACGCCCTACCTCGATCACAAAGCGGCGCAAACACAAGAGAGTACACATTATGGGCGGCTATATTTCCAAATTCTCGTCATTGATTTGGGCGAAGAAGGAGACCAGGATATTGATCTTGGGTCTTGTAAGGCTATCAATACAACGAGACTTGGACTTGGACTGATAACCTACATAGGACAATGCTGGCAAGACGACCCTGCTGTACAGACTTAAGGTATGTCACAAGGCAATCAGCGCGACGCGTATAGCTACACGCTTCGATTCGGGGACTTCCACGGCCTACCGTTGGCATACTGACTTGCGGAACAGATTGGCGAGGTGGTCACAACAATACCGACCATTGGATTCAACGTGGAGTCGGTGACATACAAGAACCTCAACTTCAATGTTTGGGTACGTTTCTCTGCCACACGAAGATACGGCCCAATCTAATAAGTTGCAGGACCTTGGAGGCCAGACCTCGATTCGTCCATACTGGCGATGCTATTACGCAAACACCGCTGCTGTTATTTTCGTTATCGACAGTACCGATATCGATCGTTTATCGACCGCGTCAGAAGAGCTGTCAGCCATGCTGAATGAGGAGGAACTACGAGATGCTGCGCTGCTGGTCTTCGCAAACAAGCAAGATCAGCCTGGTGCTAAGGGCGCCGGTGAGATCAGCGAGGCGTTGAGGTTGGGTGAGCTTAAAGACCGCAATTGGAGTATTGTGGCGTGTAGTGCGGTAGACGGCCGGGGTGTAGATGAGGGTATGGATTGGCTTGTGGTGAGTACTGACTGACTGACTGACTCGTCAACTTTCTGCTGACTCAACACAGTCAAATGTGAACAACGATAACTAGTCCGCTGGCCGGCATTGTTTGTGAGATGATCGATTGAGTAATACCAGCACGGACTTTGAAGAGAAGGATTACCAGCATATCGGCGTCAGGCGTCCGAACTGTGAATACTATGGACAGCTAGCGGTTGGCTCGCGACACGACTACTGAATATATACCTCATCACGGATGCGGATGTTCATTCGCTTTAATTACACAGGCCTCGTGTTTCTATTACACCTTTAATTCACCCTTTCCTTAACCGCAGGTCCGTCGCTGAGGGTAGCTGCGACTAGCGCTGACGTCAGGGTCTGTGCTACTTTGAGTGGCTGGGTCCATCGATCCCATCCGAAGTGCTCTTGCTCACTACAGCATGCCCCCATCGCGGTCCTTAAATCCACAAAGCCGGCAGAAATCCTGCACTGAGTGTGTGAAAGCAAAACGAAGACGCGATACTGGCCAGCCACATTGTGCTCGATGCAGCAGACAACGCCTTCCCTGCACATATCCTGGGCGACCCTTAGAGATCGCGAACTACCAGACAGACTTTAATAACACTACACTGTTCACACTACAGGATGCTAGCCTCGCATTGGATTCCGAAGTCCTGGACTTTCCCACATCGCTACATGAGCAAAGCCCCGGATTTGATGCCACCTTCGATATGATTTCAGGAAACTTGCTTGACCAGATGAGCAGCACCTTTACAGACAACGGGGATCATTTGGCTCTACACAGGTCTCATAGCGCAGCGAAGCTTTCAACCTATACATGGGCACATATCGATCCATCCTCCAAATTGAGGATTGGCTATGCGCTCGAGCAACTCAAGTTAGCACCCCAGATGATGGTTGCAAGCAACTCGACTTTGTGGTGTCACGCCATGTTCTACGACGAGGAGATGCCTAGATCTATGCAAGGCGCCTATGCTACTTGTGCGCTCTACATCGCCCGGAATGACGCAAACGCAGAATTTGTAAACCGACATGTTGCAAGCCTAGTAACCGAACTTGTAGCCATGTCGATACCGACATCTTCAACAGCTGTCATAGCACGAGCGCATGCCTTGATGTTGTATCAGACAATGCTCCTGTTCAGCGACAATTTACGATTCTTCAGCCTCGCCGAAGCTGTCGTTGACCATCTCGAGGAAGTTGGCTATGCACTGCTTGGTCTGAGTAGTCAGGAGACGGATTCACTTGATCCACTGCCGTTGTATCCGAGCGCGACAGCGCATGCAGCTTGGAAGTCTTTCATATTCCGCGAGACTTTACGCCGCACCGTCCTTTCGCTGTACCAGGTCCTTGCTCTCAGTCGTTTGCTTTTAGGGCGTTTGAATGAGTGTGCACCGAGCCTGTCACGAGATAACAACGTGATGCTCTCGGCGCCTTTATGGCGAGCAAAAAGTGCGTTCGATTTCGCAGTGGCCTGGAATCAGAAACAGCATTTTCTGATTCATGGATTGGACTTCGCGGAATTTCTCACCAATGGCGGACCAGACGACATTGACGATTTCTCAAAGACGATGCTTGTGGCGTTACATGGCATAGATACTATGAAGGGTTGGTTCCACGAAAGAGGCGGCGCCTTGCGAGAGTAATCTCCTTCTCTGACGTTGACGCCCACCGGACCAACATCGGTACAAGCATCCAGCCTTAGTGAATACCTTCTCTCAGCACTGCATCAATCGCAGGTTTAGCCTGAGCGTGAATGATCGCGGACACATCCACAGGCGCAAGACAGGCTCTAGCTTTGGCTGCAACAGTTCCCGGGGTCCATCGCTTCCAAGACATCATCCTTAGAACAATCTGTGATCAGACATCCATGTTCCTAGAACGTTGTTCGTTCCTGTAGACATTCGTAAGCATATTGGCTAGAATACAATTTTTCAACCGCCCCACTCCGAACGAGTCCACACTTCTCAGCACGAAAAACATGAACTTGGAAGAAGACAGCACGGATATGAATTTCATGCAGCAAAACCGGCTGCCGCGTAAGGATATATATGCCCACGCACAAGGAATGTTCATCTGTTTAATAAGCAACTGGCCTAATGGCCCAATGGCAAGGCGCTTGACTACGATTCGCTCGAAATCAAGAGATTCCAGGTTGTAAGTAACACCGCGCTAGTGTATCAGCAAGTTCGATTTCTAACAGTTCCTCAGCGACCCCTGGTTAGGTCATAAAGACATCTTTTTTGCTGGTAGTGTTTGCCGTGGTTCACCTCATTTCGGCGACTCGACGAACACGGTATAACTTTTGGCTGTCTGAAGGTGTCAACGAGACTTCTGGAGATCTCATGTATGTAGAATTCTCTATCTTGTATATCGAACAAACACATAGAGGTTTGAAGATGGAGCTTATTATGCTATGCTGATGCAACTCCAGAGCCCACGGTGGGTTTGAACTTCGTTGCGAATACAACGCCCACAATCATGAACGAGTGGCTCTATAGTACAATCCGCACTAGAGGTGCACGTTACACTCATAATGCCTCGAACCATGTTCAGCCTGATTTTCTCTTCAGCACAGCAATGATAGCACTGTGCTTTCTCACATCATCGTATGTGTGCACCTCCTCAATCTGAAGTCCGGCGCTGCTCAAAAGAACTTCCCATTCATCCCGGCTCCGCTCCTGACCTCCAAGCGAAGAAGACATTGTCAGATCCATAAATGCACACTGCCATGGCACCTTTGTGTCCGGCAAAACTACTTCATCGATTACGATCCGCGACTTAGATGTCAAAGCAGGAACGACATTTTGGAGGATACGGACACTGTCCTCGTCGGTCCAGTCATGCAGAATGTGCCGGAGATAATAGAACTTCGCACCACAGATAGGCTGCTGTGTGAAGAAGTCATGCTCCTGGAATTCAATGCCTTCGACTGTAGGAGCATGAACCAGGGTAGATGCAACATCCTGAACCACGATTCGGCCTGAGTTGGGTGGCATTTGAGCTTTGAACGCTGCAGCCTGCTGTCCGAAGCCACCCCCAATATCGACGAGTAGCGCTGAGTCGTCGGCAGCTTGGAACCCACCTGTCTGATTGCTGATAGGGTAGGAATCAACCCAGCTGTGTGTTCGTTCGATCCGCATCGCATGACCGAGTGCTTTCATTTGCTCAGGGTGCTGCTTCATCCACTCGAAAGGCGTCAGGTCAGTTTGTAGAGCCAGATGGAAGGGTAGATCTTTGTTGTCGGTCATATCTTGGTAGTTGTGTTCGCGGAGGTAGCGAGGCAGCGCTTGCGCAGTCAGAGCGTGTAGGCCGGTAACATGTGGAAAGGCGCCAGTGACATCAGGATGGGCAAGCGCCTGTGTGATGCGGTTGGCAGTGAATGTATCCTTGGCAGTCTCGACGATGAGACCGAAGGAAGCCATGGAGCGGAGCAGACGAGCGACCAATGTTGGCGATGCGTTGCTCTCAGCAAGAAGTTCTTGTAACTCAGTCGGGCTAGGATTATCACAAAGCTTCCCGAATACATTCAGATCTATACCAATCAAGATGAGGGCCCATTGCATATGCTGCTGTATTTCAGTGTTGATCCTAATACACCGTGATCCCGTGCTTACACCCGATCCTAGGCCCCATACGAGATCAAAATTGGATACAATCTCGCGCTGCACATCGCGCAGCTGCTCTTGAATATGTTGTCGTTCGGCCGCATCCGCACCGGCGTACACTTTACGTACTTGGTCCAGAATCGCATCCATGATTTATGCTGATACAGTGATGAGTTGAGAAAGTGTGGGTTACGAATGTTGCTCTGGCAATGCCCTGGGCTTTATAGACGAGCACAGAAGTCATGTTCAAGGCAGCAACGTATAGCTAAACCCAGAAGCCTGTCGGCATTTGAGGTCAATTCAGTGATGATTCGCGAGGTTGAACAGCGAGATCGCCGGCAAAGACCGAGATGACCGAAAACAACGACGCAGCAAATCTTCTCCCTCTCAAGCACCCACCTCAGGTTGCTATTGTCTTTGTATCCACTTGCTCTCGGAAAAAGCCTTCAGCTCTTCACACCATTCCTGAAACTTTCTGCTAAGTGTCTTCTTATACATGAAATTCACAGCGTGCGCCAGGACGCCGCCCATAACCTCCCACGTCCGTACTTCGCATTGGTTCTGACCTCTGATGATGACTTCATGGAAACGTTCCGTGTTCAGGCCTTTGGCAAAAAAGTCGAGCTTGTCACCCTTCCACGCCACGCGATATACGTTTGCGAGGTCTGTCGTGTAGACCAGAGATGTTTCAAGGGTTGCAGAGGAAATGTATGAAGATCTTGCTGAGGGCGTAGATATATCGCTGATGACCAAGTGCGTAGGTGTTTGATTGGAACCAGGGCCACCCATGACAGCAAAGAAAGTAAACTTGGTGCCCATCCTCAACACAGAGGACTTGCTGGCCGCTTCATTGCTGGAAGATGGAGCTGAGGAGGAGGGCTGCTCATCAATCACGACTTTGGGTACAAAAGTGCACCACTCTTGATAGGTTGAGGTGTCCAGCAAGATGTCGAATACGAATGAGGCAGGCGCGTTTATGTGTGCTGAACCCGTTATCGCGAATACGCTCTCCTGCACAGATACTGTGGGGGTGGAGACGCCTTCTTTCGGCGGCCATGCACTTTCTGCCATTGCAGCGGCTGTACGCAAGACGCAGGTTAATTTCAAGGGCTAGTTGTGTGGTGACAGGTACTTGTTCCTCGCGACAAAGTAGTTTACTCTGGCTTGGGAGAGAAATGTACTATTCTCGACTACGTCATGTCATCTAGCCCCTCTCACCAACACGGCATTGACACGCCTTTCTTGGCTGTGAGCACCTGCGCTCCACCCTGATTCCAAGAACCGCTCAACGCCCGTTCGAAGCCCGGGGCAGCATACAGACAATATCGATTCCCTGCTACCCTGTAGGTCCCTGACTCAACGTGACTAGCAGCGTCTTCGTGCGGGTCGCCGAGAAGCCGGATGAGCCGACGTGTGGAATATTGCCGTGCTTTTGGATTCAAGAGCAATATACATGATGTGTCATCAGCCTAATTGCGGTGCCACATGGTGGTCTCATCGGTAAGCAGGCAATACATGGGGAAGAGGCACCTGCAGCGCGGCGACGGAGCTGTACAGTCTTTCCCTGCGGCGTGACCTGCAACGGCGTTATAGACGCATGGCAGCCCGCAGCAGCAAGACCGGTCGTCCAACCAAAACGTGTGAAGAGATGGGGCCGTTGGTTACCAATTCCCCACAGTAAGGAGATTTCTGGGGCTTCTTCTCCGGGTGATGCGGACCCCAGCCCCCAGAGCACAGCAATTCGATAGATTACCCGACTTCGGGACAACTAAGCTTCGAGTCCGGCGCTAGAAGCCACGAAAACGTGTGCTTGAATCGGCCCGGTGGCTTGCGCCTCTCTAAACAATGTTTCAAGTGCCGGCCAAGCATGCAAGCGCAATGAAAAAGGGACATTCGCGGGTTGTTGTACGCAAGGAAGAGGCCGAGTACATAAGTTACGTGCTCCCCGCAAGATGTGACAATTGACCCTGCTCTTTCCTTGGACGACAATGTTGCCAACACAATCATTACTGTTCCCGCTCTTCAGCGGAGCTGCAGCTGCCACGAACCTATACGCTACACACTATTCTGGCACGATCAACCACCTTACATTCAACAACAATTCTTTGGCTCTTGTCAGCTCTGAAAAGACAGGCCAGGCGCTGCCCAGTTGGATCACCTACGATTCAATCGACAAGAAGCTTTATGTCCCCGACGAGAACTTCATCGATCCAGCGAGTAATGCTTTACTGGTCTCCTACTCTGTTGACGCCAACGGCGCGCTGACCAAGGCCGGGAACACCACGACTCCCCGTGGTGTAGTGTCAACAGCCCTGTTCGGTGGAAAGGATGGCAGGAGCTTCCTCGCCAACGCCCATTACCACACCGCACAGATCTCGACGTACAAGCTGCCTTTGAAAGATGGCAGGCCGCTTCAGACATTCAACTACACGCTGGATGGTCCTGGAGCGAACCCAGATCGTCAGGAGGCGCCTCATCCGCATCAAGTTTTTGTCGATCCGACAGGCGACTTCTTGCTTGTGACTGACCTTGGATCCGACAAGATCTACATCAACCAGATCGACAAGAAAACTGGCAAACTGACCCAATGCCCTTCCGTAAAGACCTTCTACGGCGCTGGACCTCGTCACGCGGCCTTTTGGTCCCCTTCCCGTTCCAAGTCGCGCGTGGCGAATGGCAAGGGCACTGTCCTTTACGTTGCCAACGAGCTCTCCAACACTGTCGCTGGATGGAGTGTATCGTATCCTCGGCGAGGCTGCCTCAAGTTGAAGCAGCAACAAATCATCACACCGTACAAGGGCAACAGCTCTGCACCCGAAGGCGCCACCATTGGTGAGATCCGCGTCCAAGACAATTTCTTGTATATCTCAAACCGCGGAGACCAATCTTTCCAGCCTTACGACTCGCTCACTCAGTATAACATCGCAGCCAACGGTTCTATTGCCTGGACTGATCTGACATCCGCCTATGGCCTGCTTCCACGTAGCTTCGAGATCAACAAGGCTGGTACCTACGTAGCAATTGGAGACCAGACTTCCGATAACGTGGCCATTGTCGAGCGCGACACTACTACCGGAAAATTGGGTGCTCTTGCAGCAAACCTAACAGTCACAGGCGCATCGGATCCCAACTCAGGCAACCCAACAGGGCTGAACACAGTCATCTGGGCAGAGTAAAAAGCTTTCGGGCAGGACTGTCTTCGAGATCGTAAAGGGGCTAAAAGAACAACAGCTGCACGACACTGTAAGTTATCGAGATGTTTACGATATAATATGTGGATACGCAACAAACCTAGTCGAGAAGAGAAGCTCCTATGATAATGCACAATGACTCAATCACGGACAAGCAATGATGTAGTACATGTTGACAGGTCAATTGAAGAGAACGCAAGCATCGAGATTGACCAGCCTCGCGGCTTGGTAATAGTGCCGTGAACAAGCTCGCAGGTAAAACTACGTCTTGTAGACAACATGAGTGATCCTTGTGAGGCTCTTGCTGAAGCTCTGGTGTCTGCTCAGTGGGTAGGATACAAGCCATTTGTTTCACACTCGAACGTGTGCAATACGAACGGAAACTTTTCATCCTTATAGTGCTCTCAAAATTTACTGGTGGGATGTTTACAAGAGTTGATACCACTGACTACCCGCGATCATGTCAAGTTCGTTTCTTGATAGCGCCGAGTCCCCATCCCATGGTTAGCTGACTTCAGGTTGTTATAAGTAAGACCTACGAACCTCCTCGCTTGAATGGGATCTAGAGCTGTGAACAAATCCCAGTTATATCTATCTTGGTAAGCCAGAACCTAGCCCAAACGGATGGGGACGAAAATCTTATAGGTGAGGTGCTGGGTGGAGCCAAGATTGCGGATACTGAGCTGGCTAGGTTTGTTGGCAGCTTACTGAGACTATTATGAACGTATGTTATTGGCTCCGGAGCTACATCTTTTAGAGTGCTCCAAACGACGACGTCCCGGGTATGCCGAGGACAAGGGCAAGGTACGTTGGCTAGTTACATCGTGTGGAGTGTGCATTTCGCGATAGGTCTTCCTTGACGCTGCGTTCTAGCTATTCCTGGAGCCATGCCTCACCATAAACGCGATGAAAGTGAGAGACTGATGCAAGGCAAACTGCAAAGACTTCTCATAACACTCCCGATCTCACGATGACGTTGTACAGTGCTCATCTCCACGACGATGCGCTTCACTGTTCAATGTTCACCAGGAACTTGTGCAACAGGACTAAAACAACCACATACCCTACTCTTGAGTCCTCACTTGTAACGCGATCTCATTTCCAGCCTCAAGATGCCGGCATCAATCAACACAGAACGCATGGCTATCCACTCAGATACACCATCCCCAGTCCTCAGCGAGTCTACCGCAGGTTCTACAATCAAGCACCCAAACACACCGCCATCCTCTCCCGACAATTGCAGCTTCGCGATTGCCAAAGAGAAGCAAGAACACGCCAGCCCGTTCACCAAATACATCCAACACAACCAAGAAGGTATCTATCGCCTCCAAGAGGCAGTCGCAACCACTCTCTTCAACGCCTCTCCTTCGCTGCTCTCGTCCTTCGTCGACCCGATGGTATCCTCTTTCAAAGCAATTTTCAAGTGCGACAAACAGCTCGTCATCTGGCGCAAAGGCAACGCAGCTTTCGTGTGTGGCCCCTCCCCCTAGCGACGGGAAGCAACCAGCTACTGACGCACCCCAGATCGGCATCTTCGAGAACCACACGTCGATGAAGGTGTTCGGGTTCGAGCACCTCGTGGGTGTGGCAATTGGGTACGATGGCTCGTGGCGGATCCTCAAAGGCGTGGGCAATGCGTTTTGCGAGCCGAAGTGGACGGAGGTGTGGGCGGGCGGTACCGGTGCTGTGGCGATGTGAACAGGATGGTCGTTGAGGGTGAGGACATGGAGGCGGAGAAGGTGCGGCGGGCGGTTTTATTGGCTGTGGAGATGCTTGAGGGCTGGTTTTGGGCGGCGAAAGTGGATGTCAAGACTACGTGAGCTTACGTCCCTTGGGGGAGGAGTTGATCTGGAAGTGCAGGTGGGAGGTGGTGAGAGGTTTTTTCTACGACGCGTTGGTAGTCTGCGTGCGACAAAGGCACCAAAATTGAGGGTTGAGATCAGGGTTTGGGTACCGCCTTGATAAGACTGAGACAACACAGATAGCTCCTCGGGATGGTCTGGAAATGGTCGGGTTGTCTGTCGTAACGATCTTGATTGAGCCACGAGGCACAGTGTGCACATTGAACAGCGAAACGCTTACTGCATACAATATTGCTGCTGCTCTACTCAAGAACTTGAATACCAATATCTGGGAGCGTAACAAGAACCTTTGGTTTGCCGTCTTTGTGAAACTGGATGTCGCCGTTCGCCAGAACCTCCATAGTCATGACCCCCTGTTGGCATTCTTTGATAAGTGCTTGTGCGCTGTTGAACCTCCTTGAAGTTTTCAGCTCAATAATAGTGACTAAGAGTATAGGACGCTTACTCTTCTAACTGACGAGTCATCTCAGTTGCACTCCACGACTGCACGGGAGCGCCGTTTGGATCAACGAGCTGGCTACCACCACCGCCTAGGTTCTGAAACTTGGTGGTCACCAAATCAAGAATGCATTGCTGCTTCCGACGCCGCATTTCTGCAATTTCCACGGTGCAATTACTACGCATCGTTAGGATAAGCGCATATTCAGTGTGTGCAGCCCTACCTCATAGTTTGCTGTGAGGACGGTCCAGCTGAGGTACTCTGCAGTCCCTGGCCTGAGTTACATGACTCTTCAGCGTCTTGTGTGCTCTGAGCTTCCGAGATCTCTTGCGCTAAGACGTTGCTTTCTAAGCTCTCGTCTCTGAGCGTTCGAGTCGGCGGAGTGTCCTGCAAGGTATCGCTGGATGCATCGCTACTCATGCTGATTGAGTCCAGCGTTGTCATCATCATACGTTCGAAGGCCAGGTCGAGGCACGACGAGCCAGATTCATCGATCATGTCGCTCAGCACCTTGACGGCTTTAGGCCACATCTTCCCGTGGTGACGTGGAGCGTCAGCCAAGTCGCGGAGAAGCTCAGCGAGTGTAGGGTTGATGCCCTGTTCGCCCCCAAATCGAATAGCAGGATAATCCTCTGGTGCTTCTTTGAGGCACATATCACGGATATCCATTAATACACGCACGCAGTTCAGGTGAAAACTGAAGATGTCAAAACAGAGCGGTTCTTCATCTCGGTCGAATGCTTCTTTAGCAGAAATGAGGCTGCCGATCTTGTTGGGAGCGCCGTATGGCGAGGACTCATCCAATTGACCGTAAGTAAATTCTTCTGTTACATCTATGACTCCCATGGGTCCCGGAAAATAGGCCGAGCGAGCCTTTGCTCTTTGCGAGAACATTCTAACAATTTGCGAGCAACTCTCCAGACGTCTAGGAAAGCTACCTTTGAGACGGATGTCGTTTTTGACTCGCTCAGCTGCTTGAGTTCTGCGACCGGGAGCGAATTTGGTCGAATCGAGACCGTAAGCCAGACAGAATTGCCTGCAATATTCTGAATTTGCCATCGGTGGTTCGCCGCCGAAGAGTGCATGTTGGCATTGTCGGTCAATCACCCACTCCATGTCCTTCCATGTCTTCGTCTGCAAAGCGCCAGAAGATCTGGCGGCATTGTACAGGTGAATAGCTGTTAGGATATAAGCGGCATCATTTGCAATTTCCAGGAACTCAAGCTGGTAATCAACGCGATATTTGGTCACAAGCTGGCCAATGAGTGTAGGAACATGTCTGAGAAGCTGGAATCCTGGCATAAAGTATTGCTTGCCATACTCTTGTTCTTGCTTCTCGATGTCGTCTTGCATACAACGCTGATCGGAACCATTGACAGTTCCGTGAAGAAGGGCATATCGTTCCCACATACGCTTGGTCTTCGAAGAACGGATTGCGCGGGTCTTTTCGTTGTTCCACAGGGGTCCATACGTCTGATAGAGGCCCAAATAGTCCTCGGTAACATGCTCCAGGATGTCCTCCGTGGGCACCCGATGAGGATTGACCTGTTGTTGAGTATCGTACACCATTTGCGCAGCAAAGACGGCGTCAGTATCAATATGACCCAGTACAAGGGCTTTGGCGGTGGAATACATGCAATCACGTCTGAAGGTTGAATAGATCTCACCGTCCAAACGCTCAATACACCGTAACTGATATAGAGACTTCAAAAGGCGAAACTCTTCGTGGTCGTCTCCCCAATGTCCATCTCGATTAGCGAGAAAAGCTAGAAAGAGTAGTCGAGTCGTTCTCACGCAAAGCAAGGTCGTTGCATAGTAGCCCAACCTCCGAGTTGCATGTCTTGCGAAAGAGACGTCCTCGCAAGTTGGCTTTATCTGTTCAAAAAGCGTACCAGACACCTTTGCGTCGTTACCGCATTGCTGTCGGAGGAACGTGTCGATTTTCGTATGCATACGGGTCGTCAAAGTATCGTTGAAATGGTCGAACGTTTTGCGCAGCTCTTCTGCCATATTTTCAATAGAAACATCGACGCTATTCGTGCAGAAAGTGGCTGTCTGAATTCCAATCTCGCCGAGCGCAAACTCGTGCCACGCTCGTGCCGAAAACAGTCGAAGATAGGTTGCATCCTGCATGAAACAGTACACAGCGAATGCCGTGTCTTCAAGACATTCCTTTAGTTTGTAGATGTGGTGATCTTTCTTGTGAGGTATCTCGATAGGTTTTGTGTAGTAAAGCGACTCTGCAATCTCTACGCGCTCGACTCCTTCAAACATACTGTCGGCGCGATCGCTTGATGTTGCCAGTTTGTCGATGAGAGCGCCCTGTTCAAGGCTAGGAGGTCGGCGTTGCAGGTCTCTGAGCACATCCTCGAGCAAATGTATGATGCGGCGCCGCCATTTGTTATTTCTTTTTACCTTCTCTGTTACAGTGCCTCTGTCCTGGTTGCGGACGCACTACGTAGCAAACATCTTTCGAGCATGTATGATGCCTTTGAGCACGACCAAGACATTGTAATCCATCTCGACATCGTCTGCGTGCGCGATCGCTTTCCCCAGGCAACCCAGCGTTTTATAAGATAGTTGAATCGTTGAGTGCGGGCCGGCGTTGGTCTTTGACTTCGTCTGCTTGTGGTTCTTTCCCTTAGTCTTGCTAATTAACGAAAGTGATCCTGCACTTTTGTTCTTGAGCATCTGTATGAGACCCCCACGCCTTGTCGATCGACCCTGATTGAAGAGGTGTTCGACTGTCCCGGTCGCACGCGCTGTAGTCGTGATCCACTGCACGACATCATCGGTTGCTTTCCGGTAGGCCTTGAAGGTGTCGCCTAGAGGAGGTTCGAATTCCATCATCGAGCATGAAGAGAACGAGAGGCAGGCTATTGATGCGGTAAGGATAGGAACAGACTGTGGTCAAAAAGCAATAGCAAGAAGGTGGCTGAAGACGTGGGACGGTGTGAGCGCGGTCCAGAAATGAATGGAAGGCACGCTAGCTATGGCACAGCTCTTGCTTGGAACAACAAAGCAAACAGAAACTATGTGAGAATTGGGACGGGTGACATGGGTAATTCGTCTTCTTGTATATCACCAGTCAAGACAAAATGCGAAACGTGGTTAGCCAGCTGATGGAGACGTCTACAGGGCTGTGAGCCGAAACGTGATAATGTCAACATGGAGATTGTCGCGTACTGCTCATTGTAAGCTCCCTGGATTCCCGCAGCTAGATGCATGTGCTACCTGTCGTATTGAGGCCAGCCTCTTCAAGCAGTTCAACAGACTTGAAGAGGTCGAAGGGCAGGTGCAGTACGTTCAGATATGTGAACGGCTTATCTCCGCTCTAGCGTGCTTGGCGGGCGGGAAACATTTCGAGACCTCAGCGTGCATTCGCAGACGCGCCCAGAGCATCACTGCAGTCGCGCTGCCCCCTCACACGATGAATCTCTCGTCCTTCCGACCCGTCTTCCGGCCCTTCAGCGCTGCGGCCTCCATCTTCCGCACGCCCACCACACAATGCGCTGTGACAAGAACGCCGGCGTCGGCGTCCAACTTCTCCTCCACAGCACGCCTGGAGAAGAGGTCTAAGAAGGGCCCCGGGAAAGACCCTCGAATCAGTACGTTGCGCAGCGAGACTCGCAGGAAGCTTGTTGGGCCAACTGCGGACTTGCCATGCAATTGGAGTGGGTGATGAGAGAGCTAACATATATCCATAGCAAACATCCGCTACCATCTCTCGCACCCTCTGACACCGCGCCCTCTCCATTTCTCACGTAACCGCTACCTCCGCCACTGGACGATTCACCGCGCATGGATGCTGTTCCTGCGCAAGCGCCGTTGGGCCGAGGAGCGCGAGCTCGAGCGCCAGTACATGTCGATGCGCGCTGCGTGCGAACATCTGCGTCTGATGGACTCGAACGGCAACAAGGTCAGCGAAGAGGAGGCTGGTGGTCAGGGACCGGACGCTGGACGATTGGGTGTGAGAGGCCGTGAGGTTGGTAGGCTGTACAGGAGTGCGATGATCAAGAGGGGGATTTGGGGCAGTGTGCCTGTCGAGTATGCGAGGCTGCAGACCGATTTCCCGAGTCGACAGGGCTGGAATCATGAGTGGACACGGAACTAGAAATGATGAGTGTGTTGTGGGTGTAGTATATTGTATTCGAGCAAAGCATGGCGAAGGGTTGACTCGCTCAAGCATTTGAAACCACTAGGAATTACAGAAAGGATGAGTGTGTTATGGGTGTACTATATTGTATTTGAGCAAAGCATAGCGAAGAGTTGACTTGCTCAAACATTCAAAACCACCAGGAATTATAGAAAGAATAAGTATAGTATAGGTGTGTTATATTGTATCTAAGTAAAGCATAGCAAAGAGTTAACTTGCTTGAATATTAAAAACCACCAGGAATTACAGAAAGGATAAGTGTATTATAGGTATACTATGTTGTATTAAGCAAAGCATGGCAAAGAGTTGAGTCGCTCAAACATTCAAGTATAGTATAGGTGTATTACATTATATTCAAGTAAAGCATAGTAAGAAGTTAACTTGCTTAAATATTAAAAACTACTAAAAATTACAAAAAGGATACGTGTATAATAGGTATACTATATTGTATTTAAGCAAAGTATGGCAAAGAGTTGACTCGCTCAAACATTTCAAACGACTAGGAATCACAGAAAGCAAACTGGCGAGAAGCTGTAAGCAAGCCAGTCTGAGAACAACAATGGTGCGTGATAAGAATTAGCGCTTGGTAATCGTATGCTATGCCAGACTTGCACCGTGTGAATCGCCCAAAGCCATGCCTCGACCAACGTATGCACAGAGTGAGTAATCAAAGACCCATCACCATCATTAGTCCATCAGACCACATGCCCGCCCTTTGGCAACAACCCTATGCTCAATATGTCCATGAGAACTGAAGCATTCTGCCCTCCTTTACTGCAGGAATTTTTTTTCCGAACAGAAACGTAGAAACACAAGGCAAGAAGAAAGATGCAGCAGACGCTTGAAAACGCCTGGCAATTGGTGGTAGCCCAAAGAAGATAACGCCGCCCAATGCTAAGAATGTGCGAAACGAGCCCACGAAACGGAAGTTTTGTGTGGTTTAGAGGACGACGCAGCCGCAGCCAGCGCCCTCTTTCTTGTCGACGGATAGTAGTGCAGCGCGCGTAGCAGCTTCAAAGACATCGTCGACACCGTCTCCTGTCAGGGAGGAGCATTCGAGGTATTTGCGAGCGCCAATCATCTCCTTCATATCGCTGCCCTGCTTAGGGGTGGTGAAGCGGAGCGACTTCTTCCTCATTTCCTCCTGGGCAAGAGGGTCATCTCGGAGATCCTTCTTCAGCCCAATAAGTATGATGGGGATGCCTTGGCATCTTTCGCGTGCCTCCTCAGCCCACTTGTGCTTGACGTTCTCAAGCGAGTCGGGTGAGTCGACAGAGAAGCCGATGAGGATGACATGTGCTTTACTGTAAGCGAGGGGGCGCAAGCGCTCGTAGTCTTCCTGGCCTGCTGTATCCCATAGCGCCAGCTGAACGGACTTGCCGTCTACTCTGCAGTCGGTGACGTAGTTCTCAAAGACGGTAGGAACATAACGCTACACAAGACATTAGCATGTTAGACCAATGGTGGCAACGAAGCGTAACGGGGAGTCGAAAGGACGCACAGTAGGGAAATAGCCGAGGGTGAATACGCTGAGAAGACTAGTCTTGCCGCAAGCTCCGTCGCCAATAATGACTAATTTCCTGGTGGTGTCAGATCAGCATGGTGTAATGCCCAGGCGGACAAGCGAGACGAAAGCGGCTAGCGACAGCGGATGGGTATTGGGAAAGTGATGGGAGAGACGATGGCGAAGCAAACCACAGGAAAATTGTACGAGAGTCGACAAAAGCGGACACGGGGTGACATGTACAGTGGGCTATTTTTAGACCAGGGTGTGGTCGGACCGGGGGTACCAATGTACCAATGCAGGCTACGGCTGGGCCGGGGTCGCGACAGCTCCAAACCAAGCACCCACTGCAGGACGGCTCTGCAGGAGCTGCAGTGTCTGTGCAGACGGCGAGAAGGAGAGAGAAGGAGAGAGAAAGGGAGAAAATGAAAATATAAAAATAAAAAAAATGGCAAGCAGTGGCCTGAGCAGGGCCCAGGCAGGCCATGCAGGTGGTTGCGGGCGCAGGAGTGATGATGGACGGGCAGGACGTGAACAAGGGTGGTGGATGTGATAGCAAACAGGGGAGAAGTGGCTCTGCGACTTACCTACGCATGACAGGCTCGCCATTGTTCTGCTGCTGAGACTGAGACATGATGGGTGAGGTGCCGCGTGCAACGCAACAGGCGCGGAGGGGAGGTGCGATTGGCCGGGCGACTGGCGAGCGGCTCGTGAAGCAGGAGGGCGGCGGCGACGTCTAGGCGAGCGCGGAGCGAGCGAAGGGTGCGCGTAGCGGGAGCGGTGGGTAGGAATGCGACGTGTCTCGGCGGGAGCGCGTGCAGCAGTGCAGCGGTGGACGGCGAGCGGCGGGGACGGGCGAGTGGCTGGGCGAGACCGAGAGCGCGTCGCGGGGGCAGAGAGGCAGGTTCCACGGGGGGACGAGACGAGACGAGACGACGGGCAGCAAGCGAGCGAGGGGAGGGCGGGCGGTGTGGCGCGGCGTGGTGCGGTGTGGTGCGCGGTGATGCGGTGCGGTGCGGTGCGGAGGGTGCGGTGTGGTGCCGGGCGTTGCGCAGTCGGGGGCGGTGCAGCGACAGACAGGACGGGCGGCGAGGGCGAGGGCGAGCAGCGGGAGGCAGTGGGCGCAGACGGCTGGAGGCAGCGGGCGGGCAGCTTATAACAATGGCGG
Organism: Stagonosporopsis chrysanthemi; assembly: GCA_022560025.1. Lineage (NCBI taxonomy): Eukaryota > Fungi > Ascomycota > Dothideomycetes > Pleosporales > Didymellaceae > Stagonosporopsis > Stagonosporopsis chrysanthemi. The sequence goes on from JAFISE010000018.1 coordinate 294,441, forward strand.
CAGCGGGCGCGGTGCGGTCAGGCAGTCGGCGGGGCCGAGAAGCAGAGCGGCGAGCGTCGAGCGTCGAGCGTCGAGCGTGGGTGCGAGGACGAAGCTGCGTCCAGGCGCGCAGGCCCCAGGCCCCGACACGGCCGCAGGGTCGCAGCCGCTTGGCTGCCCGGGCGTCCGCAACGACGCCGCCAGACACTGCCCTCACGACACGCCGCCCCGTACCGCCCGCTGCTCCCAGCCTGCAGCGCCCCCAGCCGCGCATCCGCCGCCGCCCAGCGCGTTTCCTCTGCAGCGTCGCAGGCCGGCCGCCAGCACGCCCGCCAGCTGCCCCGAGTGGTCGTGG